>KL258669.1:27385-45466 GCA_000699545.1 Podiceps cristatus | reverse complement strand
GGGGCTCCCCCTGCTCACCCAGGGCCCAGTACCCCACATCAACCCCTGTCCCAGCAACATGGCATCTGGGCCGGTCTCCAGCTCCCACAGCCCTGCCCGGCCACAAGCCATGCTGAGCCAGGCCCACCTGCAGCCCATCCCTGTCCCCACCGCCCTGCCCTCACCAGCCTGATCCTGACCCTAACCTGCACATGGGATTACCATCTTGATATGTCTCATCACCGTGATAAGCCTTACGGTTGGGCCTTGTGTCTGGGCCTGGCTGCTGTCCCTGGGTCCGCCCCGCTCCCCACATCGGGTGCTGCAGGGTGGGTCCCGTGGGGCCCTGCGGCCATGTCCCTCAGGCAGCCTAGAGCCCTCTCTGTGACAGCTCGGCCTGAGGTGGGATGCCCAGCTGCGGGCAGAGGGTGTGGGGTAGGCCCCGGGGAGGTCCCTCGGTGCCGCCGGGCCCTCTAAAGATGGTAAAAGCAGAGATAAGGAAATCTAAGACTCGTTGAGAACTAAGCCTGCAGTGGCAGCAGATCTAGGCTACTTTTCCTTGTAGGTATTTGTGTGCTGAGAGGGAAGGAGCCCTGCTGGGAGCTGGCAAGACCAGCGAGCGCCATTTGCTCAGCACCGTAACCACTTCAGGCACCAGTGGCACACGAGGAGGAAAGGGATGCATGATGTCATCTGGGGAAGTGGCGAGAGACCTGCTGCTTCTTCCACCTCCTCACTCCTCCTCGTCACCTGCGGGTTCGTGTGGCTACCGCTAGCCAGAGCGACAGACACGAGCCGTGCCGACGCTGCAGAGGAGAGACCGTCAGCTCTCGCCCTGCCGTGCATGGAGTGAGAGGGTTGCTTGGAGCACTGAAGTCAAGAGTTACGACACTGAAACTCACAGGAATAAAACTTGCTAGGCCTAATGGATCTTCTCTTCCCTGCCGCGTGGAGCTGCAGTGTGAGCTTTTGCTGCTAGAACTGAGGGAGAGGCAGCAATTCATCCTGCTCCTGTAAACTCAGAGCCTGCCCATAGCAGCAGTTTCTGTGCTCATAACCACCATCGAGACTAAACAAGCTCCCGCTGTGTGGCAGGAGGGTGCTGTGACTCCAGCCAGCTGAGCATAGATATTCAAATAATTTGAATTTCAGCTTCTAACATAGTGCACATTTTACACTTAGTGCACTTTAGACTTCAGCACACTTCTAGACATAGAGCTGTCTAGGTTGTCGTATTGTCTGCTGGCTCAAGTAGAAAATGGCGATGGGGTTGTATCCACATCCAAGCAGGTCTCTTCTACACCTCCTCTCACCTCTTTCCTAGGAAAACGGTGCATCGGTGATGTTTGTAGCTGCCATGCTGCTTTGCATGTGTGCGTCAGTACCATCAGAGAAACAGCAGGCGGGTGCATTTGCTGAATGTGATTTGCCTGGTCCATATGTGAAATGTTAGCCTGTGCTCAACAGCTGTCACCTTTATTCTGTGTGTTATGGAAATGGGATTGGAGCAAGGCCTGCAGGAAAACTAGGGGCTCAGCTGGTTAAGAGAGGTTAAGTAATTAATACTCTGCCTTGGTCACTATTGCTGCACCTGGGATCCTCTTTCCAGTTATCCTGATGCTTGCTTTGGAAGAAAAAATTCTCCTGGAGCAGAGAGTACGTAAGGAAAAAGATGGCCTGGGGCATTAGGGCCTCACAACATCACCATGAAGGATAACTGGGCTAACGTAACAGGTCCCAAATTATGCTAAAGATCAATTTTTTCACTTCCGTAAAACAGTCATGTCCGAGATGAAAGAAACACTGATTAAAACAGAAATGAGACTACCAGAGGGAGAAACTCCAGCTCGTTCCTGTCACTCAGTCTCAGATAAACACTCCCCCAGGACGAGTCACAGCGTGTGACTAGAGAGCTCATTGCTGGCAAGGCACTCGCAGGACTGACCCAGGCAGAGCATAGCTGGCCACAAACAGCAGCTGCCCCAGCTTGCCCTGCCAGTCTTTAGGAGGATGTTGCAAGTCCCATGGTATTTGTGTTCCTGGAAGCTTGCATGTGTTCCAAAGCACAACTCATGCCTGGGTATACATGTGTTACAGGGATTAGTTAATATTCTCCCGAAGAAGCTGGATCTTGCAGCACCTTTCTGTAAAGTAAGGGTCTGATTCTCTCTGATTTTGCATTCTGGCCAATGTCATCTGGATATTGCATTGTTCTTTGGGAATTAAAAATTGTTAATAAATGCTATAAATAGTGATACGTCGAAGCAGCAGGAGAACACAAAGATCCTCATTTTCATGTGAGGGCATTATTAGAACTGCATTAAGGTTGAATGTACTGGATTATTAGCTGGAGGAACAACTGATTTGTTTCTACGTCCTGCACCTTATGCTGGAAATACCACACCATGCTCACCCCAGACACACTTGCACACGCACATGCACCTTTTCTGCCATATCTCACACCACGTTAAACACACATACATCTTCACATGCTGCGTTGGCCACATCATTAATATTACCATGTCAAAATCCACTCTTGAGTCTTCAGTTGTACCCCACACCACAGTGAATTTGCATGTATTCCCATGTTACGCTGTCAAAACTGATGCGCTACACCGAGTCTTGTATCACAGCAAATACGCAAAACATACCAGTCCAACAATGTTCACCTGTAGCACATGTAAGCAGAAGGGATGCAATGCAGAGTGTTACACGCTGCACACTGAGAATATAGTTCAACTCCCCACATAGATAGCATGTATGGAAAACACTGCAGAAAGGAAAGAAAAAGGAAAATGCACACACACACCAAATATGACACTTCACAGGCCTGAAGTACAACCACTCTGTAAAATATAGGTTTTTTTTGGAAAGAAATACAGCAAAATACAGGTCTGTGCACACTGGTTTTCACCCAGCCCTTAGGATGATGGACAAACATACATTGTGTGCTAACATGTACTCAGTGCAACTGGTGCAAACAACCACGTGGCAAAAATGGCCACTGGGAAGTGGAAATCAATAGGGAAACACGGGATGGAAAAAATGCACAGGGTGATAATACACAGTCATGGGCTTCAGGTGAACAGAACTTATAGAAAAGTTTGCAAGGGTAAAAGTAGGAGTGAAAAAGGAACCTGGAGTGCTCAGACAAGGTACTGCAGTCTACACCCACTAAACTGCTTCTCATCTAGGGAATGCAAAGGATGCCAAGAAAGCATCAGGTCATAGGAAACCCTGGAGGAAAGGAGCCCACTACCTACAGTCATATTTCAAAGGTGAAGAAACAGCACTCCTTTCTTCTATCCTATGCAACTGAAGGTGAAAACTGGAGTCCAGAAAAGCAGAAGCCTTCTCATTAGGGCTGGGTTGTATTGAGAGAACAGGAGGGAGGTGAAACTGGAATATCAGCCATTTGCGGAGTGCAGATGAAGGTTGCAGACTTGCAGAGCAAGATGCGGGAGTGCAAGAACAGACCAGTGAAAGGACTGCAAGGGTATGAGTGAACCTGGCAGAACTTCCTGGGAAGTCCAGCACTGAAATAACACAGCGGCTCCATGGCAGGAGTGAAAAGATACCGACAGCTTAAACTAATGCCAAAGGTATTGCAGAAAAATTTCCTCCTAGATCAGGTGTGTGGTGGCTCCAATGGGTACCGGTGCATTCAGACTGTTGTCACTATTGGCAGAACTGCAGTTGCATGTAGGGCAGATTCACAAAGCTGAGTATCTGGTGAAGCTGTGGTTATTTACCTACCTATCTCTCTATCTAGACCTTTTGTGCGTAGTCATTACAGTAGCCATCCGAGCTCCCTGTCACCGTTGTGCTACCTCAGTGCTGTCACTTAACCTCTTTGACAATGGGGGGACAGGGGTGCTGGACAGATCAAATGCCTTTGCCAGACATCACACAGGAGACCTGTGGCAAGGAGAGGTAGTGAACAGTTATCATAGGGGTGGTCATTTTTTTTTAAGAGATATTCTGAGCACAAGAGCAAAATAAGCATATAGTCAAAGGAGCGGTATCTCCACGCACATACGGAGGACAAGAGTCAAATATTTAGGAGAGAACTAGAAGACAATGAGCAAAACAAGTCTTTTAGAATAAGAGCCAAGAAAGACAGGAGTCAAGCTGCAATGCACTATGTGGGAATGTATATTAGATGGAGATCTTCATTAGATGGAGAAGATAGTAATACAGATTAGAGTCTGAAATATGTATTTTTCCATTTTACTGTGCTTTTTCAGATGTAACATTGGAATATTTCAGGTCTCACTCACAGTTCACTTGTTCCAAGGAGCATACAACAGGAAACAAACAATGACAGGTCTGATCATATTTCATTGGTCTGCATTTTATTACTTCACACTTATATATCAAGTTCTATATGACAGGCTCAATCCTTACAAAAATACCAGTCTGTCCAGCCTCAGAGTGGTCCAGTGGAGTAGCTTTTATTGTCTCCAGCCTGCTGCTGGGGAAACTGGGGTGCAGAGATGTGGACTGGCTTGCCTTGAGGCCGCAGAATGAATTAGAAGCAGAGTTAAAAAAAAAACCAACCTTGTGACCCAATCTCTAGCACCTCTAATAACAGGATTATAGTCATTACACAGTAAAATTTGAAATGTGGATTCTGTATATTCATATTATTTTTCATTAATGAAGGAAACCCCTCATCATCTTTGGGAACACATTATTGTGGGGGTTTTTTGATTTTCTGCCTTTTTTTTTTTTTTTTTTGGTTTTCTACATTTTGATTTTCTGCCATTTGCGGACTGCAAAAGCTCTGATTTCTTTGCCAGACCAGCAAGAAGAAGGTAGCTCATACTCTTGACATCCTGCCAAGAAAACACTGCTGAATTGTCGTTGAGCAACAGCTCTCTTCAAAGCTCATTGATATATTTATCAGTGCCTTCCTTCTCTGGAACAAAAAAACAAATCACAGTGCAAGCCTGGAAAAAATGTGCATTTTCTTCTTGCATTTGCATTTCATTGTATTTTCTGACAACTTACAAGTATTTGGTAACTGCTCTTTTATTCTATTATGAAGATGTTTCATAAAATTTGCAAAAGGATTCAAATGATTTAGAAGCCTAAATGTGATTTTGAAAAAAATTCAGGCATTTAGCTCTAGATCTTCAGGGCTGAAGTCTCACTCACTCCTGAAGATGCTGAAATAAACACAACACTGCAGCCACAAACTTTCAGTGATATTTTGTTTTGTAGTATTTTTAAAGACATAGTCATATGACAAAGCAGAAATAAATCTTGATGGTTTTGAAACTACATAGCTATATGCAGCTGTGGTTTTCTAAATAAAAATCAGACGTAAGACACTTCTGGAAATGTTACCCTTTTGGGACAGCATTTCCGAGCTAAAAAAAAAAAAAAAAAAAAAAAGAGCATTTAAAAATCTATACATTTGCTGCGGATGTTATGGAGATGAGTGTTAGAATGTTTCACCATTAGAGAAAAATGTCATACACTGTCTTGGCCTCAGAAGATGAGTAAGCACTTGTCCTGTGGTAGACTGAAGGCCCCATGGCTATCTAGGAGAAGTGACATTAAGTTAACATCACTGCAGTTGACTGAGATATTTTTGCTTCTTTAAAAGGTTTCCGCTGATTTTGCCTTGAGGATGTCCTGTAAGAAAATTGCATTTCCCCAACTCAACCACAGGAGAAAATACCTTTTATTAAAACTTTGACTATTCCAGAAGACGGAATCAAGTCTATATTCAGACCAACTTCAGAAAAGCCACAAAGCTGCTAAGGCAGCTCATATTTTAGCATATTTTTATAGTATATTTTAGCATATTCTTTTACTGAAACTTCCTCATATTTTTCCAGAAAGCAGAAAACACATCCAGGTAATACATCCCAGGTAGCATGAGCTGCAATTTGCTGTAGCGCACTGGCACTTCACTTTTGATTCAGGCATTGCAATTTGGTTGGTCCCAAATAAAATTCCCAAGTTGAGACTGCTTTGGCCATGACAGGTACACTTACTCCAGCTGGTAAAAGTGTCCAAGTCCCACCTGGTGACCCAGCTTTTACAGTTCCAGCTCAAGATCAACCTTCTGTATAATGCTGTACAACAGAGATGTGGCTTCTTCTGCCAGTGACAATTGTTTTCACTATTTATTGCTGCCTAACTGAGATGGTCAGTAAGTCACCAGTTATCTCATTTTCAGGTCAGCCCAGGCTGCTTTAACCTCCTCCATATATATAGCCAATTAATGATCTTTTCTGGGGCCACTAATGCATTACAAGGATGCAAAGTTCCTCTGTGTTTCTTGATTCTTTCTGTTGCATACCTGAACCATTTGGAGCAGAATAAATGTAGTTCAGAGCTTTGGATGAGCTCTTACTGTAACAGTTCTTTGTGCTTTCCTTGATTTTTACCAGGACAGATCATAATTGTCTGAAATGTTAAAGCTGGCAAAACAGTCCAGGTTTCATTTTGTCTGAGTGATAATTTTGGGTAAGTTTCACCACATGACAAGCCTAGCCTCCATTTCCAAAGGATCTCAAAGCAATCTACAGAGAATGATGCTAAAATGGTCATCCTACTTACGGAAAGGCAGCTGTTCTTTGAGCTACAGAAAACTATCATAGATCAGCTGCAGGGTAGAAGAACCAGAGTAACATCAGGTCTCTGAAGCAGAATGTGGGGGATTCTGTCAGCTAGAACTGGGTCAACACTTTCATAGACCCATCTACCTTAAGAAATACTGAAGGTAATTTACTCTTATTCATAACCTTAGTTTGAAAATTGTTTTCTGTCTCCAGATAGCATGGTTTTTGATTGGAAATATGAAAGATGTAAGCCATGAGTAGCGTGGGAGTTTCAAAAGCAGAAAAATGGCAGGCTAAATTATGTAATGAAATAAGAGAGGAAAATTATATATGCTGGCTACAATTTGGGAAGAGTGTGTTTTCTGGGGAGCTTTGTACTGCCTCTTAAAAAATACAGAACAAGAGACAGGGTGAACTAGTCTAACTAGACTCTGTAAGCGAGACAGAAACCTCCTAGTTATTCTGGTTTTCCACTGTCAGATGTCATCATAAGCATTTTCTATTAAAAAATCATGTTTCAGTCAAAGAACTCAAATATTGACTGTTTATGCAAGATACTGATTTGTCTGCCTGATGGGGTATAGGCGTTGTGACTCTCCAAAGTGTAGAACAGAGATTATAAAGTCATCCAATGGGACAGATTCAGTCATGTTAGTGCAGGACCCAAGACCCCAACATTAGTAGGATTCATTCCTATGAAGTTCTGAGACTGTAACCAAAACTTAACTCTCCTAGGATTTACACTGTAAAGGGGAATAGCCTTAACCTTCCAGCTCGATAACAGTGATCGTAACTAGTAAACTCCCCTGGGGCAAGGAGTAGCAGTAAGTCCCTGAAGGATAGGAAAGAGCATCAAAGGAGACATAAAGGATTTATGCTGGATGAAAATATTAGATGCTTGATCCTGTTTTCACTGGCACTGCTGAAGAGCTTTGGTTTGGTTTCTATGAGAGCAGACTCTGCATCCAAAAGCAGAGACAAGATTCTGCTCTAGGCCACATTCATGGCACTGAGATTGGTAGAGTTGTACAGAGGCAACTGACAATGACATCTTGCATTGTCTGTAAGCACCAGCTTAAAAATCTCTCTCCTTCTCCAGCATAAGAACAAGCAAGTTGATAAAAATCAGCTTTCCTATATGTTAAAGAGTGTTCTAAGCCACTTTTTTTTTTTTTTTTTTTTTTTTTTTCCTGGAGACTGTAACACTTCTTTAACATAAACAAATACATTTACATCAAAATATTTGGGAGTCTCTTCTGCCAAACCTGTGCATTATTACTAAATATTATTCATTTTACTTTTTTTTTAAATTAGTAGTAAGTAGAAAGTAATATTTTTAAAAGTAAATTTTTAAATATTTTTTTTTTTACAAAAAGATATTAATAGACTTCATAATGGTAATTTCATTATAACTTGCAAACAAATCCAGAACAACAGAATTAATTAGCAGGTCTAACTCACCTGTGAACATTACTTGAAGACGACTGACAAGACTTGGGTCAAGGAGTAATAAAAAAAATAAAAGGGAAAGATTTTAGCCTTCTGCTGAAAAAAAATAAGAAAATAAAATAAATTAATTATAAATGCTAAAACACAAGTCTGCAGAAATATTATGTGCAATTGGAAGATTATTTTAAAATAAATTACTTACTGTTAGTTAGTTACTGTTGCCAAGCGTATTTTAAAGGTTCAAAGTGCTAAGAACTGCCAGGTCTGGCAGAATGGTGCTCATTCACATCTGCTCCTGTAGGAGGCTGATAAGCCAGGGTTATTTTACGCACATGGTATTTTCTTCTTCTTTGCCAAATAGCTGGATAAAATAACACCTACTCTCAGTAGTTCTCAGCTGAAAATCAAGTTGAAAGTTCCACCCCAAACTAGAACCATGAGTAGTGAAATAAATGGATCTTTTGCCTGTCAGATACCCAAAATGCTTTGTTTCCAAGCAGAAAATCTGTTCCTCTCCAAAATTCAGTGAAAAAAATCCTTTCCTTTTTTTTCATGGGAGTCGAAATGAACCCAAGAAAACTGTGTGGTGGTTGTCGGCAGGTCACCATTGCGTGCTTCAGCCTATGGATGGTGCCGCCCTCCTACACTTCCCATTTCAGTCATCATCATATATGTCAGGTGGGAAAATGCTGTTGAGAGGTGATTCATACTGGATTTTAAACTGGATAGATTGCACATAGGGACAGCCAGCTTGAAAGAATATAAAGCAAGGTTGCTGCCTCTGCTTTTGTGCTTTTGTGAGTCAGTGGACTCAGCTGGGAAATGATGCAAGATTTAGAAAGGAAGCTAGAAACTATATGGAAAATACATGTTCTGATTGAACTGATGACAGGTCTCACTGGCCAGCAAAGCAGCAGATATGAGACACTTGGCTGGGTCTGATGTATGTCACCATGTCAGGGTGTTCACAGACCTCAAAACCTTGTCTGTTGAAAACCACTGAAAAATACGTCAGATTATTAACAGATCACTGTTAAGAGCTCCGGAAACCATCCTCCCCTACATTTCCAGCCCCTTCAGTGGACATGTCTGCACAGCATGAACTATCACACGTGTCCAAAGAAGTCAGATCACAGTGAAAAATTGTCTTCTGCCTTCGTGATTAATGTTACTAAACAGAACAGACTACAGATACAAGTTCTTAAAAAAGAATTAGATTATCCAAATTTTTTTTTTTTCCCTCTCTTTTTTTTTTTTTTTTTTTTCCTGACACCGTGTACACAGCAGGACTGCTTCAAATTCTACCAAATACTGTAAGAAAAAACCGCCCCCTTTTAGGCATTTAACACACAGCAGTCATCATAGAACAGAAAACTAACAAGGTTTCCATCAAGGCAGTCATTAGGAGAGATTGTCAGATGGCATAATGCTTGCATGGGTATTGTCAAAAAATATCAGGGTTTAGATGTCAGTCTTGCAAAACTGCAAATAACAAGCAAGTGGGTGGCAGACCAATTTCCCATCTCCTAGATGTCTATGGCAGCACAATTCTTGTAACAATAGCACCCATGTAACTGCTCTAGAAAACAGATGAACTAAACTTACGTAAATCCTGTTTTGTGGCCACCCTCCCCTGGGTTAGCAGCACCTTTTCTCAATATAGCACCACCTTTCTCACACCACTACCTTCTTAAAAAGCATTTTGATCTCCGTGCTCTCCGAAGTTCTGGGTCTCAGGGTCATATAGTGTTTCTCAGCACAGCCCTGCTGTCCCTGTCCCCATCCCTCCGACAACCAGTGCAGCAGCTCAGCAATGCACAGTGCCTTTAAGAGAAGGCTGTGCTAAAATATTTATTTTTGTCTCAGAATGTGTAAACACCAGTTTTCATTCCAGAGCTCAAATATGTTCCCACCCCTCCAGTGCTGTCAGTATGGTTTCTGGATCTAATAGCCGATTATGGAAAAAGTCACAAGTGATACAATCTGCAGAAGTAACCCAAACCCATTCCTTTCATTCCTCAAGACTCTATAGGAAGAACAGGGCACAGATTTCATGTGCTGAGGAAAGACTGGTATATTCATGAGGTACTATCGTGCATATTAAACAGAAGAGTGCTATTCAGAGGCTGAAAAAAAACAGCCAGATGAGAAGTTACGTGCCAAGAATCCTGCCTGATTTTCTTTACATTCTGCTAAAAGAAATACAGAAAACAACAGCATTTATCAAAAGGTATTTGAAGCACCTCTCCTGTTTTTCTCACATGCTGTGTTAGGTTTTGTACTCAAAATGAATAGCTATTAAAGAAAACTAATGAGCATAAAGGAGTAATATTTGCAGTTTGTTTATTAATTGCTTCTGAACTCATTGCACTTTTAAAATATACTCTTTTTGTATGCATACAATAAGCACGGTCATGAAGAATTCTCTGATTGGAGAGTGACTTGCAGTGTGTGGTGTAGGGCTGAAGCTGCTGATTATTCTTTACTGGAAGGCAAAAAAAAATCCTGGAAGATCGCTGTGATGTCTGCTGAAAATTTTTTACATCCTTTCAAGGCAGTCAAGATGAGTACTTTGCAAAGCAGAGGGGCTACAACTACTACAGGGTTTTTTCTCCAGTATGTCATATCCCTCAGAATTATTCTTAGTAGCATGATTTTCTCTGCCTCGTTGATGAGGCGTTTGCCTTAGAAAGACCTTTGATCACAAATATGATCTAGTCCTCACTCATATAGCCAGAGGAATAAATGTCTTCTGTTCTGAAAGCAGTCTGGTGTCCTAAGCCATCCTGTTTTATTTGAATTTTATTTTATTTGATATCCTTTATTGTTAACTTTTCTAATATTACTATAAAAGGCACATAAATAAATGGTCCCTCATTTGCCTCTCTGAGTACCCTTAGTTGCCTTGGAGTTCATAGGGATACAACGTGCAAAGGGCAGGTGGGTGAGCCATACCAGGCTCTGCTCCATCACAGAAATCCGTGTACAAAAAGCAAGGCAGATACACTTAATGTTCTCCTAAGAGAAAGCCCATGGGCTGTAGTTGCTGCTGTAGTTTTTCACTGTCAGATGTGAATACACCCCAGTATTGCTTCACAGCCTGGGAAATGGGGGCCCGTAGACAAAGCGGGTAAGGCTGAGCACAAGGAAGAACTCATGGCCGCTGTACTGTGAGCTCAGGAAGGCAGAGGGGAGACAACGGACAGAGATAAGGACACGGGGCATATCTGTAACACTGTCCTAACTACTCAAAATGCTGTACTCTAAAAACCTTTGTCTGCCCAAGCCTTAAGACAGAACACTTCTTCCTTCTGGAAGAGAACATGCCCAAAGGCACCCACCTCTCAAAGCTGGCTTTGTAAGAGTACAAAATAACAAACAAGGATAAGATAACCTTGAAAACAAAAAAACCCTTGGATTTCACTTGCTGAGGAGGCTAAAAACTCCTCTGAGGACTTTACCCTGGCAGGCTGTTCCTTCCCTGGTCCAGTTCCTCATTTTTTTCAGTGATTCCCTGCATTAATCAGTAAGTACCCTCAGCCCCCAGAAGGCATGATGATGTGCTGAGGGTCTGCTCCCAAAGCAGATCACCTTGCTCTTCTCTGGTTTCAGGCCCTCCCTTGCTGTGTGACCCCTTGCCTGCCCCAGCCCACCTTCTGGAAGCTGAGCACATCCAGCCAGCTGCAGGGAAGGTGCTGCCTCCCCTCTCCCCAGCCAGGTCCCCTTGACTGAGCATGCTGCAGCAGGGATGGGGTGACAGAGCAGTCTGTCTTATCCTCCTGTCTCTGTCATCGGGCTATATGTCTTACAGTCCTCTCTTGCAACCTATGGCCCTTCAGCATACCACCAGCGGAGTTCACACATCATGCAACATTGGTCTGTGTAGGTTTGGCACAGAGACAGACATTGGAGAGATTTCTAGACTCCCTGTCACTCAATGGTGATACAAAGTCTGTCTAAGGAGAGCTCCAGACATTCTGAAATGAGGATTTACTTTATAAACAGCCTCTGACATACAGAAATCTAGTTATGGTTCACTTAACCCTCTAGCAACACCTAAGCTCCCAACCCTATGTGATGCATTGTACCTTCCAACAGCCGATGTGTCCTTACCTTTTATGTAAAGCAGGTGAACACCTGCATAACTGGTATTGCATGCCTTTCTCACCTCCTCGGGCTGCTGCTTTGAATGGTGGGATAGCTACTTGTTAACAGCTCCTCATATATCATCATCTGTGATGTGATGATCCCCACATTTCCCTTATGGCACTCTGCAGAGATTTCGCCATTTCTCTCTGCTTACACCTCACACCTCAAGAATGTGTTGCCATGCATGAAGCTTTTCTAATTATTGGAAACACTTCTTTACAGGGTAAAAAAAATGTAGCAGCTTTCTGAAGTCCTGCGGGGAAACAAACTGCATCTCAAGGCTCATTTTTGGTCCAGGGAAAGAACTGTGAATAGTGAGTCCAGGTCACAGACCAGATCCTCTGATTTAATTAATAATTCTCAACTAAAAGCAAAATATATAAAATCTGCCTTAGAACTTCTCAGAAAAGTCTCATCTCAAGGAAACCAGTAAGTCCTATAAAGGAATCAGCCCTGCAATATTCTCATTTTATAGCAGAGGAAGAACTCTGAGCAGAGAGAAGGACTCATTTGCCTTACATGTCTATTAAATGATGACCTGGACCCAGCTCCCTGGCAGAACCACACAGAGCACCACACTTCAAAACCATTCCACTACGCAGCTTCCTACGCTTAAGAGCCCAAGTTGGAGGTGTTATTTATTATCCATATGCATTCTGCCAGAGGGGTTGGGTTTTTTGGGGGGTTTGTTTTGTTTGTGATTTTTTTTTCCCTCCTGGTGCTATTTCACAATAACTTCTATCTTCTAAGGCTCTCTTTGTACCTCTTGTCACTTCCTTTATTTTCCTGAACGTACACTCCTTAAGGTGTCGTACCTAAACTTTCAACATGATTTTAAATATGGTGCCATCTGTAATCACATGATGTGGTTCACTTCTCTTAAAGACACATGGCATTTGCTGGTTGGTTTCTTGTGGTGTCCCCTCCCTGTTCAGTACTGTGTCTGCTTTATTCCTGACGCTGTACACACGTGTGAGTGTGTGTTGGGGCAAGGGACAGAAGGAGTCATGGAGAGACAGTGAGAAATAGCATTGTGAGGACTGTAATAAATAATAAATAAAAAATAAATTAAGACGTCTCTATCTGGTAGAGAAGCTTTCATTTACACCACTCTAGACAGAAACAGAGACTTTTATGAATGTGAAATGTTGTGTTGTTTTTTTTCTCAAACTGTCATAAATGAAGAGGTAAGCAAGAAGAAATGAAGACATCAGGACTGGCAATTCCTCCTTCCTTTCCTCCATTACTTATATTGCAACCACTGAATGTGGATCTCAGATTCAGCAGTATCTTGCCTGCATCCAGGAGGCAGCAATGCAGGTCTCTTCTGTTGGATGGTATTGTATGGATATATTAAAACCAGCTCAGACTTTTCTTGTGTTGTAGCTTCCCCATCCACATGCCCCTTGCAAACACTCCCCCCTTCTTTTGTTGAAAATCCTTCTCTCAAAGGGAGTTAAGGAGCATAATAACTGTGAACTATGTATGTCAATGTATAAGTTGCTGGCATTGCCTATACCAAGTATGGTATAATTATTTTGGCAGCATCAAGCTTATTTTTCTTCTCCTTACTTATTAAAATAACATTGGTTAAAATAAAAGCATCTTTCTCGTTAAAAAAAAAAAAAAATGGGACTGGTCCATTGTTTTTCCCCTGTTTTCTTGCTTAAAAAGTAAAAGCTTTTTTTTTTTTTTTTCTGACAGTAATAATATATTTTCATGCAAGAAGAATTTTCTTTGATATGCCAAAACAAAATCAGGGTCCTGAAATGTCACAACTTAAAGGGTTACAGCCTGTGGGTGTGTAGAGATTGCAAACATGAATTCGCAGGATTCTGAAATGCACAAGGACATGGAGGTTTTATCATTTAAATTTCTTTATTACAGTTTACTGAAAATCACCACTAGCAAGTATACCTATGATTAATAAAGCAAATGTTTATATATATATTTATATATCAAGCTATTATGAATTATTATTAGCAATCCATAGCATAGAAGCAATTAGGAATAGGAGCAATCAAGAACAGCAGCAACTACTGCCTCGCTGGGGCCCAGGTAAAAGTTGTGACAAGAAATCTTCCTACCCTGGTACAGCCCTCAGATTATTATCCATTATTAATTTTCAGATTGGCAGCAATGAAGTTGCAGTAAGAAGTCCAAGGGCATCAAAGATGCTTCAGGGCCTTGGGCCAACTGGTTAAGGGATCAGGAGCACAAGTAGCATTCTCCTCTATCCTTCCAGCTGCAGAGAATGATGAGGGAAGAAACAGGAAGAGCCATCAGATCAATACCTGGCTCCATGCCTGGTACCACCAGAAGAATTTTAGGTTTTTTGGTCATGGGTTGGTCTACATGACATGAGGCCTGCTGGCAACAGGCAGGGTAAACCTGTCTCAAAGGGGGAAAAGTATCTTTGCACCGGAGTTATCAGGGCTCATTGAAAGAGCTTTAAACTAGATTTGAAGGGGGAAATGGATAAAACCAGATCCGCAAGAGATAAGCCTGGAGGCAGCATGCCAATGTTTGAGGGACAGTGTGCTAGCGAGGTCTTTCAGTCAGCTCCATGATTTGCTGAGTACACTGAAGAACATTTGAAATGTCCCCATACTAATGCACGCAGCAGCTTAGCCTTGTTAGTAGAGGTAGGGGATGGAGATCCAAGCACCAGCAAAGATGCAAGGGTTGTTGATGCCATTAGAAACCAGAGAAGCACCTGAGAATGGTCACATAAGAATTAGGGTTTCTGCCCCAAAAAATGGTGGCAGGATCAATAGCTCAGCTCGTGCATCCACACCAATGCACGCAGCATGGGCAACTAACAGGAGGAGCTGGAAGCCATTTTGCAGGAAAACAATGACATAGTTGCCATCCTGGAAACATGGTGGGATGACTCGCACAACTGGAGTGCTGCAATGGATGGCTATAAGCTTTTCAGAAGGGACAGGCGGTGGGATGTTAGGGAGTGTTTTGACTGTCTAGAGCTTGACAATGGTGATGAAAGGGTCAAGAGTTTATGGGTAAGAATCAAGGGGAAAGGGCAACAAACTGGCTATCATAGTGGGAGTCTGTTATAGCCACCACCCAACCAGGATAAAGAGGCAGATGAAATATTCTATAAGCAGCTGGGAGAAGCCTCACAATCACTAGCCCTTGTTCTTGTGGGGGACTTCAACTTGCCAGATGTCTGCTGGAAATACAAGGCAGCAGAGAGGGAAGTCTAGGAGGTTCCTGGAGTGTGTGGAAGATACCTTCCTGATGCAGCTGGTGAGGGAGCCTACTAGGGAAGGTGCTCTGCTAGACCTGTTACTCATGTACAGAGAAGGACTTGTGGGTGATGTGATGGTTGGAGGCCATCTTGGGCATAGCGATCATTAAATGATTGAGTTTTAAATTCTTAGAGAAATAAGGATGGAGGTCAGCAGAACTGCCACCTTGGACTTCCGGAGGGCAGACTTTGGCCTGTTTAGGAGACTGGTTGACAGAGTCCCTTGGGAGGCAGCCCTGGAGGGCAAAGGAGTTCAGGAAGGCTGGACATTCTTCAAGAAGGAAGTCTTAAAGGCCCAGGAGCAGGCTGACCCCATATGCTGAAAGACAAGCCAGTGGGGAAGAAGACCAGCCAGGCTGAACAGAGAGCTTGGGCTGGAACTCAGGAAAAAAAGGAGTTTATAGTCACTGGAAGAAAGGGCAGGCGACTCAGGAGGACTACAAAGATGTGAGATTATGCAGGGAGAAAATTAGAAGGGCCAAAGCCCAGCTAGAACTTAATCTGGCCTCTGCCATAAAAGACAACAAAAAGCGTTTCAGTAAATGTATCAGAAACAAAAGGAGAGCAAAGGACAATCTCCTTCCTTTATTGGATGTGAGGGAAACTCAGTGACAAAGAATGAGGAAAAGGCTGAGGTACTTAATGCCTTCTTCGCCTCAATCTTTAACAGTAAAGGAAGTTGTTCTCTAGACACCCAGCTCCCTGAGCAGGAAGACAGAGACAAGCAGAATGAAGCCTCCATAATCCGAGGAGAAATGGTCAGTGACCTGCTACACCACTTAGACACACACAAGTCTATGGGGCTGGATGGGTCCACCCAAGGGTACTGTAGGAGCTGGCGAAAATATCGCCAAGCCACTGTCCATCACTTATCAGCAGTCCTGACTAACTGGGGTGGTCCTACTTGACTCAAAGTTAGCAAACATGACACCCATCTACAAGAAGGGCCAGAAGGAGGAGCCAGGGAACTACAGGCCTGTCAGTCTGACCTTGGTGCCATGGAGCATCTTGAGTGCCACCACACAGCACACACAGGACAAACAGGTGATCAGGCCCAGTCAGCATGAGTTTATGAAAGGCTTGACTAAACTGATCTCCTTCTATGCAAGGTGACCTGCTTAGTGGATGAGGGAAAGGCTGTGGATGCTACCTACTTGGACTTTAGTAAGGCCTTTGACACCATTTCCAATGGCATTCTCCTGGACTGTTCATGGCTTGGATGGGTGTACTCTGCGCTGGGTAAAAATTTGGCTGGTTGGCCAGGCCCAAAGAGTTGTGGTGAATGGAGCTGGTGGCTGGTCACAAATGGTGTTCCGCAGGCCTCATTGGGGCCAGTTCTGTTTAACATCTTTATCAATGATCTGGATGAGGGGATCGAGTGCACCCTCAGGTTTGCAGTTGATACCAAGTTGGGTGGGAGTGTTGATCTGCTTGTGCTTGTGTTGATCTGCTTGAGGGTAGGAAGGATCTGCAGAAGGATCTGGGCAGGCTGGATCAATGGGCTGAGGCCAATTGTATGAGCTTCACCAAGGCCAAGTGCCGAGTCTTGCACTTGGATCAAAACCCCATGCAATGCTACAGGCTCGGGGAGGAGCTGCTGGAAGGCTGCCTGGAGGAAAACGACCTGGGGGTGTTGGTCAACAGCCAGCTGCATATGAGCCAGCAGTGTGCCCAGGTGGCCAAGAAGGCCAAGAGCATCCTGGCTTGTATCAGGAATAGTGTGGCCAGCAGGAGCAGGGAAGTGATCGTCCCCCTGTACTCGGCACTGGTGAGGACACACCTCAAGGGCTGGGTTCAGTTTTGTGCCCCTCACTATGAGAAAGACACTGAGGTGCTGGCAAAGAAGGGCAACGAAGCTGGTGAAGGGTCTAGAGCACAAGTGAGGAATGGCTGAGGGAACTGGGGTAGACCTGGATGAAGGGACAGAGTGTACACCCAGCAAGTTTGCTGATGACACAAAACTGGGAGGACTGGCTGATACCCTAGAAGGCCGTGCTGCCATTCAGTGAGACCTGGACAGGCTGGAGTGTTGGTCAGAGAGGAACCTCATGAGGTTCAACACAGGCAAGTGCAGGGTCCTGCACCTGGGGAGGAATAACTGCATGGACCAGTATAGGTTAGGGGCTGACCTGCTGGAAAGCCACAAAGCTCCAAGTCTTAAGTGCAGCAAAGCAACCCTCTCACTATTTGATCCCTTTCATTTTCCTAGAGCTGTTCTCTGGAGAAGGAAAAAGAAGATATGGTTGAAGGTCAGAGATGGGCAATTGGTGCTGCAACAAGACTAGAGCCCTGGTCAGCATACTCGGGGACGTGCACCATAATTATGTTTTAGGTAGGATATAATGCATCTTGCTGCTGTCGGGTACAAGACAAACACTGAGCAATCCCAGTTCAAACAAAACCGAAACAACAGATGCCTACAGGCCACAAACAGACCATCTGGAGTATCTCAGCATGCATGCTCACACTGTGCCAGTCTGAACGACAAGCCTGGACAGGAAGCAACCACCAGGCATCGTGACCTGCTTCTTTTCACAAATGGTGCCTCATTTCAGGTCCCAGCTTCTGCCAAAGGGATGCCAACCATGGCTGAGAAGACAAATTTGGTGCTGGTTACATCATCCATAACCTGCTTCCAGCATGCCTGTCCTCCAGCAA
>KL258669.1:13506-25393 GCA_000699545.1 Podiceps cristatus | reverse complement strand
CCCTACACAGGCATCACACTTCAGGCAGAAAAGTGCTGCTTGAGGGGGATGCATCCTCAGGCTGGGTACGGAGAGTGACTTCATATCAGAGTGAGCTAAGACTCGGATTGTTTATTTCTCTGCATGGCTCATATGCAGAGAGAACATGAGATGTGGTTTCGATCTTGCTGTTATTCATGACTTTTAATTGCATATTTGAATGGGTTATGGTTACTTCTCCTTCCCTCGGTACCCCAGCACATTTGCTACTAGGTTTCTTCTCTAAAAGGTGTAATGGCGTTCAGTGTTTTCCCTTTGGCTCCAGAATAACCAAAGCAGTGCTTCTGAGCATTGTATCTCTCAGTGCAAACATGCACTGTGTTATCAATGAGGAAACAGGGAAAGAATAAGTCTGCGGTGTCTGGCAGAAAGCCAGAAGGAAGGCACAGCATGGGTCTCACGACAGGGCTTTGTCTTCTGCTATCATCTTAATGCCGCCCAGCATGTGAATAACAAGCTTCCTGGTAAGCACATCCAACACCTTTGGAAGGTACGGGATATAGGCAAGGGTCTTCCCATGGCAGCAAGAAGCACATGAGCTTCTTCCTCTGCCATGAATATCTCATCGACTTCTTTAATCCTACCTGTGCTGTTCGCTTCTTCTTCAACAGTTCTTTTGCTCTTAAACTCTGGATGCTGACATCTTTACTTCTATCAAAAACTGCTCCAAGAAAATCTTCAAATTTAGAGTCCGGACAGAAATAATTCCTTGACTAATATGGACCAATTTAAATTCTAATATAAACAGGATTATAAATATTTCTTACCATACCTTGTTGGTAGTGTTGCAGCTCAAGCCTAGCACTATGGAACACTGCTTCCTCACACGATAGGTCTGCTATAAGTTTCCCAAAGTCAGAAGTAGTTACCATAAGTGAAGTAAAAGGTGAAGAAGGGAAGGAGAGGGTGAAGTGAGTTGGTTTGTTTGTAAGAGATTTTTCTATTGACCAAGTTAATCCATACATGACAAAAAGACAAGTTTCCCATTTATTTATTTATTTATTTATACTTCAAGATGGAAATCCACGTTCAAGGTTGAACAGAGATATTTGGAAAGGAGCGATTTCTGTGAATGCAGTGATAGTGATAAAGCAGGCCACTCTTAGAGGCAGCCTTCAGAAAGCTGGCCAGCTGCCGGGTACGCAGAGAGAAGAGGCTGTGTACCCGAACGCAGGCTGGGCACTCCCCATGCACGCTTCTGTGTCTGATGAGATAGCAGCTGTAAATACCACAACAGAGGCATTTTCAGTACACAGAAAGAAATCTCTAACACAGGACACCTCAAAAGCATCCAGCACCTCTACATAAAACGGCAACAAGAGAGTTTTCAGCTTACCAGCCACTCACTTGCCAGTGAAGGCTAAGCCTCCTCACTCACACTGCATGATCTTGCAAGCTCACGTGGTCTTAAGAGCTCAGAAACAAGTCTGTGATGAACTTCAAATCTATATTTACAACAGGAACAGGAGACAAAGCAGTGCTGTGTAAGAAATATTTATCAAACCCAAGAGGGAAGTAAGAAGGAAGATAGGTAAGTTGCGAGACTCTTGGGACAGTTGGAGTCCAGCAATTTTTGCTTCAGCATTAAAGGAGACTATATGGGATGTAGGACCTACAGATACATGTCATCCTTATTAAGGTCCAACACTTTGACTCCTTTGTCACCTTATCTGATATGATACACTCACAGCAACAAAGGCAAGGTTGGATGCCATTCCAACATTGGACCATCAAGAATAGACAGTAATTTGTAATAGGGGATCATACGGGGTTATCAGCACCTCTAACAGGAGCAGCAAAGCTATGGTGGATAAGACATGACAGCATTTTCTGACTCCAGTGTACCACCTGGCCTGAAAATGAGGTATTTGTTGTCAGACCCAAATGATTTAATGTCACCTTGCATAAGTCAAGTCATGGACTATGCTAAGCATGTTTCCTGCTCATTTTTGCTTTCCTGGTATGTCCTTGGATTACCAACAAGCTATATGAAATCCAGCTACTTTGCTGGGTATTGAATGACTCCACAGCCTGTGGGACAGGTCTAGGTTTTGTCACATTGCTGCCTGTTTCTTATGTCAGAAATCATGCTGGCATCCTTTGTGAACCTGTGTGAAGTAAAGACACCTGTAACCCTGTAACAAGGATTTTTTTGACATCTATTTGGTCTGACATTTGAGAAACTTCCCCTGCCTTAGCGAGAGCAACTGCTGCAGTGAAGCATGACTGATCTTTGTTATTAGGATGCCACCTCTGCAAAGCTCAGACAGGAAGGGCTGTTCCAGCAAGGACAAATGAAGAGCGAAACACTCAGGGTGATGGCAGCAGGGGAAAGTAAACTAGATCTCAAGTACTGGTGAGAAATTGGAAATAAGCTTGCAAGGTGAATGAGCTTGTAACTTCTGAGCTACAGTTACAACATGCTTCATGTGAAGCTGTGCTGATGTGGGAACAGAGAGCAACACCTCTAATGTAAGCCACAAAGCTACAGAAGTAAAATGCCCTTGCAGAAGGGGATGGCAGTGGGGTGTACTGAAATACAAGGCAAGAAGAAAACCCCAGGCCACCTCTTCTTTTTGCCAGAGGTAGAAAGACCCATTAAAGTGTTCTATAAATATGAGACTAACGAATGTTAAAAAAATATATCACTTTTATGTGTTTTGGTTATTTGAGGGGGGTGTGTTTGTGAATTATCGCTATTTCTTGATAGTGCAGCACCTGCTATGAATAAAACCACAAGCTGGGAGTAGCATAAATGAATGCACTCTCACATCCTCATGATGAAACCACAACCATCACTAAAAAGCAATTGTGTGACCACGGAAGAGCAAGTGAGAGCAGTGCAGTATCTCTCTTCTGTGTGTTTAAATGGGAATCCCTTGCTACATGACCACTGTAGGAGGAAAAAGATTTATGGAGGCCTAGAAAGTTCAAAAAGACCCCTAAAAAGCTAATGGCTCATCTGTGGTTTTTCAGGAAATTCCAAGCATGGTGAAGCCAAACCACACGATGAATATTTAGTATCTGTACATCCTGTATGTTGTCACTTTTTGGACCACAACCTTTCTTTTCTCTCTGCCTGCACTGGAGAGAACTTTCTCATCTTTAGGAGAGCTGTTGGTGCTAGTTCAGTCTCTCACCAAAAATATGATCACGTGGCTGAAGAAGGTAGGGATTAGAGGTAAAACTTTATCCGTAATGAAAGACATGCTACATCTACATTTGAGAAGGACAGTGAAACAATCCACTGTTTTCCAGTTTCCAATCCTGTATATGTGTTCACTGCTAGTCAAATAAAGACTCAGGTGCTTACAATCTGTGGTGCTAAACTGCTCCTTCCTTGTCCTGTCAGAAGTGAGGTTGGGCAAACCCACTCTTAAATGAGCAGCGGAGTGAGGTGAGACAGACGTTGTTGACCCTCAGCAGACCTAGTCTGCTCAGGCACAGGGTCTCGCTGTCATGGCTTCAAATACACAGGAGGCAGCAACGCAGCAGCTGTGTTGGTTCTCCACGTTTGTTCTCATGTTCTAAAAAAGCTTCCAGCCCCACACCCCAAGCCTAGGGCATCATCACCACGTGGAAAGCAAAAAGCTTGTTTCAGAGAAACAGTAGACCCGTGCTTTTGGTGATGGCAAACTGTCAGACAGAAGTACTGCAAATGGGAGAGGTGAAGTCCAGGTGCAGAATCCTTTCTGCCAGTTCTGCAGTTGTCGCTCCTCCACATCACACTAAGCCAGCGGGGACTGATTGAATCAAGCAGATGGTCCTGCAGCCTTGGAGGAAATTTCAACATAATAATAAAAAGTCAACATTTTTAATGGGAACAAGACCTTCCAATTAAACAAAGAAAACAAAGACTTTCATGGAAATTCCACACTTCTCCACAAAACCATGAAAAATTTTCACTAAGCCCTCAGTGGTTTCACTATGGAGGAATTCATGCATGTGTCTACACTGACCCTAAAAATTTAGACCTGTGTGTGAACAGACTGTCATGTGGAAGAGATTTCTATAGAACTACTTTAATAAGCATAAAGTATAATTAAACTAGGATAACTCCACCTGTGTAATTGCTTTTGTGCCACTATAAAACTTAATCTGATTTAGATTCAGTCACTTTCAAACCTATACAAGCTAACCTGGGGAAAAGGCAGTTAAACCAGAATACCACTGCTAATGTCGAGAATCAAGACACTTTACTGAAAGAAAATTAAATTTAGACCTTATCAGGTAGCAGGAAAATGTGTTTCTACAGACAAACTCATAAGCAGGTTCTTGGCACAGACTTGCTCTCAGTGGAAACTAAAGCAGATATTTTGTTGGAGGCTGTGAGGTACCCAGCATCCTGACTTCCCACAGATTCCCTTGATCGGAGCTTTGATAACAGAAACAGAATATGAGGATTTGTGTAAAGGAGAACATTGCTTTCTGTGATGTAACAAGATAGGGAGCTTTGAGAACAGTGGTGCATTTGTCACATTTATCTCCCCGTTTAACAAAGCTCCCTGTGAACCACTGTGCATTATTCATCAGGTCTGCCGCAGCACTATGGATGCTGTTCGTGGTTCTGAGATTGTGTTACATCTCTAAAACACACCCACCTTTCACTGGCAAAACCTTGAGAATATCCCATTCTTGGGAGAGAGGTTTGAACCAAGCAGATGGGGTTTTTTAATGAATAGTTTATTTACTAAAATAATAACATCAGCTGACTAGTAACTGTAAATTTGACCTAAATCTATCATGTAGCTTTGAACCTGTTTTCAAATGAGGGTGACAGAAGAGGATGGTATTATAGATACCTGCTTTAGCATTGTGAAGAGATGTTTCAATTCTTCAAGCCAGACTTAACGCTAACAGTGGTTATGGACGTTAAGGTGGCAATTAGCCAACATGATAAGAAAAGTCAGAAAGACAACTGAGCACTCTTTAATGGAGTTTGAGATGTTCCAGTATATAGTGGTGATAGATGTGCTGTATGAATTAACATTACTTTTATTTCTGGATGGAAACAGCTTCTTACAAAGCCTAAGTGATACAGGAAAAACAACCATTCCACTCATGTTATTTTGCATTTAAATGAGAAAACTTCTTAACGTGGTCTTTGGAAGAAGACCAATAAATTTTGATGGAAACCAGAATCTAAGCTCCTTTTTACAGCTGTATATGTTTAATATCCAAAGTGATGGCTGAAGACTTCCTTCAGGGTAAATATTCCCCTTTAGAAGAGCCATTGTTTAGCTTTTTTGACAACATTGATTTTCAGCTTTGATTTCTACATGGCTAACATGCCTAATTTTGGCCTTGTAGGATGCTGCAGGCCTGCAACTTGCTGTGAAATTATCAGTGATTCAACTACATGAAAGGCTGAAACCTAAGGAATATAACTGACTGCAATTAGCCTTTTCTGGGTCAGTATGCCCTTGAAGTCAAATGAATACAAGGCTCAGGCTAATTGGAAAGATATTGAGTGAACATTGAATCCACTCTTTACACAGAACAATAAAAATATTCCTTTAATGTGCATTTATACTTTTACAAGAACCTTTATTGTTCATAATGCCAAAATAATTAAAGAAAAAACATTTAAGGCACTGTAACTGCGGGTTGCAGTCACTTCATCACACGTTATCTCTGTGACTCCTTCCTTCTCGCACTCTTCCTCTGCTCCAGCCTGGGCTCCCTCCCACAGGAGACAGTCCCCCATGGACTTGTCCAACCTTCCCAGGGCTGCAGCCCCTCACGCCCTGCCCCAGCGTGGGTCCCTCCCACGGGCGCAGCCCCTCAGGCACAGACACTCCAGCCTGGCCCCGCCATGGTGTCACAGCTCCTGCCCCAAACCTGCCCCAGCCCAGGCTCCTCTCCCCATGGGGCCGCAGCTCCTGCCAGGAGCCTGCTCCAGCGCGGCTGCCCAGGGGGTTATGGCCTCCTTTGGGCATCCCCCTGCCCCATGTGGGGCCCTTCCCAGGTGCGGGTGGGACAGGCTCAGCCTTGCCCAGTGGCAGGTCCGTCTTGGAGCCATCTGGAACTGGCTCTGTCGGGCATGGGGGAAGCTTCTCGCATCTTCTCACAGAAGCCACCCCTCTAGCCCTGCCCCACTACCAAAAGCTTGCCACACAAAACCAACACACTCCTTTAACTCCAGCTTCTCATTATACTTTCTATAGCTTCCTAAACCCACTTTGCTCCCAAATCACCACTGGCAGAGTGATATCAACAGGCTGATTTAATAATAATGATAATAGTTTGTTGTTTCAGGTGTGGAGGAGAGATCTGATATATGTAAAGTGTTGGAAAAACAAAGGGACCTCTCCCAACATACACACCTCATTCTGGGCTTGCAAAGTGTCTAGAAAGGGCAAACTCAGAGACTTCTCCTTTACCAACATATGAAAGGGTCCTTCAGAGTATAGTGTATTCACTCACTAGACTGTGCACTTCAACACCAGCAACATTGGCATAGAGTTCAGGCACCACTAGCTCAGGCACCTGGAGTACTGCATAGCCATTGCTGGTCTTTATAGCTGCTTGTAGGGATCGGATCAGGTCTGCTGGAGAAGGCCGGTTAGTTGCATTCCACTGCCAGCAGGACTTCATGATGCTGTACCTGTAAGATGGAGAAGCAAGGAAGCACTGGGAATGAAAAGCACCAACACAAAGTTTTACTACAGTCAAGTCATCTCGTATTTAAAATGTCTAGAGACTTCTGCTTCATATGAATTTCTTTCAATGACCCTTTGAAATATGCAACCGCATAATAACGTGTGGGACAAAGGCATGAAGTTGTTTGCCAGGATGTCAACTGTGAGCACAGGAAAAGGAAAAAAAGATTGTTTGATTATTTCCTTTTGAAACAGCAACTGAGTTTACTTATGGAAGAAAAAATGTCTGAATATTAAAAGGAATCATGTTTTCACAAGAGGAAATAAAATGCCTTAGATCTTCCCTGTGGATGCTTTGTTCGTTTCAGGGAGAATTCCACAGCTTACAGGAGAAAGATCATTCTAGAATAGTCCTGCACCTTGCAGGGAAGCAGTGGAGCCACAAAATGCAAGGGCAGACATGGAAAAAGAAACAAACAATTTCAAAAGCAGGAAAGAGAGGTTTTGGCAATCAAGGTTTCATGCAGCAGAATCCAGTAAGGAGATGTGGCAGACGTGAAAACAAGACTCCTCAGCTAACAGGTTACTGTTTTGTATAGTCTAGACTTGGAGATCTTCTTTAAGATCTAGTTTTGTATGTCTCACTTCCATTTAGCTCTGCAGATCTAAAGTTCAATTCTCCATAAAGCAAGTGGCTTACATGGCTTGCTGGCAGCTTGAGGGCTGCTTCATAATGTTGTGTCTCTGCAGGTATGATAGTATGTCAGAAGGTGGCACCTCAGGATATGGTGGAGCACCTGGAAGGGCAAAAGGAATTTAGGTCATGGTTGCAGACAGTAGCTTCTGTATAAGAATGCCTGCCTTCCCTACCAAAATCCATTTTTTCCTACCAAATACACACTGGCAGGAAGTCTAAAAGGAATTGTCAAGCCTCTGCAAGTTGGAAAAAACAGGTTCCTTATTTATATGGTCTAACTTTATATTCTGAAATTTGAGATTCTGAGTCTTGCTAATTTGCTGCTTCCTTACATATTTTTTTATCATTAAATCTTCTTACCTAATGTAATCATTTCATACAGTAGAATTCCAAAAGACCATCTGCAAGAAAAGAAAATGAAGCAATGTGAAGCTTCCATTCTAGCTAGCTAGCTTAAATACATACAAACGACTAGGCACGACCTGCAGAAATGAGAAGGTATGAGCTATAAAGTGGAGCATTATGCTAAGAACGGGTATGCCTTATTGTGAACTTCAGGACATGACATGATACATGAAGGAGTGAAAGAGACAGGTCTGACAGATGGATGAACTTCCAGTCAAAAAATTAAATCGTACATGTCTGCCTTGATGCTGGGGGGCTTCTTCAGGAGCTGCTCTGGAGCCTGCCACTTCACTGGCACAGTCTTTGTGACTGAGTTGGCACCGTATGTGTGAGTTTCATAGGCCAGACCCAAACCACAGAGCTTAGCAGTGAAGTTGCGATGAAGGAGGACATTCCTGGCAGCAATGTCACCATGGAACAACTTCTTCTGTTCAAGGTAAGCCTGGAAAGTTAGAAAAGAAAGAGACCATGATCATTTTAAAAGGAATTTTAATTGATATAAATTTTCACTCAGTTTAGGTCTCTCTTCCATGCTGTGGAGTAGAGGTGTATGCTCACCAAAATAATGCAAGCATATTTGACTCAGTTTTAACATAGCACATCCTCAGTGCTTAGACCAAGAAGACTTAGACCACCATGCAGACTTGTGTTTCAAACAAGCAAGAAAGGAAAAATGCAGCAGATGTGAGCAGACTTACCAGAGCTGCTGCAACTTGCTGTCCAACTTCATATACTTGCCGCTCAGTGAGGTCATAGGGGATACCATCCATTGTCATTACATCCTAGACACAAAAGACCAGACCTTGGATCAAACAAATGCCTTAGCTGTAGGGTACTGGGGAACATTTCCTTCTAATCTAATAAAATATGTACTATCTAATCTTATGCTCTGCCAGCTAGTTTCACAATTGGTCGTAAATTGACTGAAATATAAGGATGCATGGATGGCTGATGTAGATGGATGGATGGTGTGCTGGGTAAGAAAAGTACGCGAGAGACAACGGGTGGGTAAACTGAAGGGAGGAGAAGAGATGAATAGGTTAGACAGAAATGGTCTGCTTTAGGCTTGTGTCAACATTTTCACACAATCAGTCCCATGATTTCAGTCCTCATCAGCAATGGGCAGATATGAGGCCAACATTACATATGCAAAGCTAGGATTACTTTTCTGTATGGGCATTGTTTCATTTTTAGCTATACTGAATTTCACCTGTTCTTTTCATTGGCCAGTCTCTCAATCTTGGAAGATCCTTCTGCAATTCCTCAAGGTCAGGCCTTGCCTTTACTGGCTAGCATCACTGGCAACCTTCATCACCTTACTGTCATCCCATTTTCTAGGTTATTAATACACACGACAAAGAGCACCAGGTCCTACCATATACATCAGCAGAACTTCAGGGGTGACATCCCTCTGTGCAAGTACCAACCTTTCACTTTTATGCTCTCTTTCCTGTCTTTTAATCAATTCATTGTCATTCAATGACCTTCTCCCTGGTGTCGTAACTCTGTTTTCTTAAAAGCATTTGGAGTGGGACATTTTTAAAAACTTCTTAGAAATTCAGGTAGCTGTATCAACTCACGCTCCAATGGTATGCAAAGTAGGACTTCACTTTACAAAAGTATGTCAAATTCTCCAAAGTGTATCATAACGATCGAGATATCCACTAATTCTATTGCAATTTAGACTTGTGTAGGACTTCTTTGGGGGATGGAAATAGTTTAGCATGATATAGATGGATGCATGGAGAGATGAAAAAAATCATCTATAACTAATGGACTATGATTTATGGATGGATATGTACCTGAGGAATTTAAGAAGACACTCTATCATCACTTCTTTTGACTCACCTTCCGACATGTCCACAGAAATGTCAATAGGTCACCAAGAGACACATCTTCCATGACCATGTAAAGTGGGAGCTGGTCTACACAGCATCCAACCAGTTCAACCAGGTTCTCATGATGGCCAAGATTTTGATGAAATTTAATCCTTCCCAGGAAATCTTTTACTTCCTGGGGACTAGCCAGGTCTGAAACAACAACAACAACAACAACAACAACAACAATAACCACCACCCTCCAAAAACAAACAAAAAACCAAATGGAGACAGCAAAGAAGAGAGTGAGTAGCTTTTAAAATCAACACGAGTGGCAATCATCTTTAGTCCTACCATGACACTCCTACCAAAACACCACTTGGACTAGCTAACATGATACTGAACACAGCTTGTTCTTGCCCGGTAATGACCGCAAAGTTCTGCCCAGCAGCATGTCTTCGGTACAGAGATGTGTACCAAAGTGGATCCTGGCCATATGCCTTACCTTGTAAGGCTTTCAATACTACAGTCTTAGTCTCCCCAGGGTTCCCAGTTTCCAATTGTGCTCTGTAGATGTTCCCATAGTGGCCTTGTTTTATCATCTGCAAAGTGCCTGCTGAGAGTTTCTCTCGCGGTATCTCCAGTTCCTTCAGAGTCAAGGATGCAGAATTTAGCAGCCTCTCCACAGATGTCTCACTCAGCTGGATATAGCGGTTCTCTGTTGACCTGGATTCCTGATGATTCTTGTCGTTCACTGACAAAAACAAATATACATGATGCATAAAAGCAGACAGATGAACTCTTGTAGTAGGTGGCAATGCCTGTCATTCTGTCCTCTTTGATTTTTGCTCCATACTGTTTTGGAAATCAGGACAAAGTAAGAAACTGCCATTGTGTCTTACTTATCCTGGCCCTTGAAGAGGTAAAAGAATTTCTCCCGCTCTATTTGACGAAAAGGCAGAAGGAGTCTGGAGATCTCTCCTGTATTTAACTGTGTAAATTTTCTAGGTAAGACACATTTGTACTTGGTTCCCATGTGCTGAAGCAACGACCTTCATTTGTCACCAGCTACCACTTGTTTATGAAAGTGACACGCGCAGGGTATTCCCACAAAGGCCCTATCTTTGTTCTTAATTATTTCCCTTTATACAGGCTAACTAGGTGTCATCTACATCAAAATGACTGTCATTCATAATTACCCCAGTGAAACTCTCCTTGCAGTAACATCTAGAAGGCTGTTACATAAACTTTCCCTACCTCCTCACCAGTCCCTGTTCTATTTCCTGTTGTCCCCATAGGAAGTGGGAGAAAGCAGCTTGAAATTAAATTTTTTAAATGATAGTATTGAAAATGGATTAACTAGGTGTCATCTACATCAAAATGACTGTCATTCATAATTACCCCAGTGAAACTCTCCTTGCAGTAACATCTAGAAGGCTGTTACATAAACACAGTTTGCAGCTCTCAAGTGATGGTACCACAGTATGTTAATCAGCCTATACGATATGTCGCTTTAGGTTTTCTCAGATCCACCTATACTACAGATTCCACTATTACTACTGCAAGTGGGGTAAATCAGGGTTCCTAGTTTTTCTAACATTCACTGGATTGCTGAACACCACTCAGTCTCTTCATAAATGCTATTGTCTAACAGCTCAAGCAATGGGGAAATGGGATTGACTTCTGGCCACTGAAATCAACACTCTCTTCTCTGGTTGAAACACATTTTTTTACCTTCATTTCCAGATGATGATGGTTGCTCTTGCTTTGCTCGCAAGCTTCGACAGTGGAGCCAAAGGATCACCATTAGCACAATGACAAAAAAGCCCACGAGAAGAGCTGGGACAACAATCACTTCAGTCTGATATTCACGCACAACTATCAGCAGAAAAAGAAAATGGAAAGACAAGGGATAAGCAGCACTGCCTGATGCACATTGGTTCTGTACAATGAAGTAGTTATAACCCATTTCAGTAACTTCCAACCCCAGAAATGTGTGTATCTATCCTCTGCCCCTTGGAATAGCAACTGAACAGTTAGTGCTGCTACCCTGTTCTTCAAAGGTGCTGAGTTATCCAAACTGCATGAAACCACTGAGACTCTGGCACCTAAGTTCACTTATTTAGATTCCTTAATACAGAGGCTAGGAATTGTAGCCATGTGTAACATCCGCCAGTGAAACAGAGCAAGCCCTGGCAGAGGGATAGCAGCGAGATGGAAAGGGCTGGATATTACTGTGCCATCACAAATACATGTGCAATTACACGTTCAGCTCCTTCCATTAAAATTAAAATAAATAATATTTAATAATATTTAAAATACAGAGT
>KL258669.1:0-13172 GCA_000699545.1 Podiceps cristatus | reverse complement strand
GCCCATCACAAAGGCTGCATCCCCTTAAAGGTTTCTACCCTGAGACACAATGCAGGGAGAGCTTGGTCAAGTCCTTCCGCGTGGGCTGGGATGCAGGTGGATGAGGGGAAAGGGTTGGCCTTTCTGCTCAGAATGTGAAAGCTTATTACTTAAAGGAATCTGTGAATCTTACCACATAGCTTGTCATTGCTGTTGCATTCCAGTAGCATGCGAGTGAATCTTTTTACATCCCCTGCCATGTTCAATTACAAGCAAGTGCGTCTCTGACCTCTGTCTTCTGCACAGACATGAAGAATATTAATGAAATTTATCAGGAGGAAGGATGACTTATGAAGTAACAAGTGAGCTGAATACGGAGCTTTCTACCCCTTATGATCAGCAGTTGCATGAAGAAGCAGCACTGGGACTTTGAGGCTTAGGGAATGATACAAGATATCCACTATCAAACCCTATGAATGGTAGACTGCAGGACCAGAGGGAATTTCAGATTAAGCTTGTTCTACAGTGCTTCACAAGCAATTGAGTACCCCTAGGCCTGAAGGCTGGCATATGCACAAAAATTCATAGTCATGAACTTAATTATATTTAAAGAATAGCTAGTACAGCTAATACACTTCCTGCTAACACACTTCCATGTTCAGGCAGCAGAAAGAGGAAAATGGAATATATCTGCACAAAAATATATCACAAGAAGTCCATTTCTTTTTTTTTTTTTTTTCTTCTTTTTTCGTTTCCTTTGATTCTTAATATGCTAGCAAATTCACCTGGTTTCAGGGTGTGGCTACAACATGAATCCAGTCAAAAGAAGCAATAATACAGCAGTAACACCAAGCTTTTCACACGCTCTGAAAGCAAGCACAATAAGACAAACTACCTTGGCTATAACATATACACAAACTTACACACAAATGCACGGTACCACTACAAGAGGAACATCCCTAGCCTTTTTCACTCTTAGATACACACAGATATGAAAGACAGATATAAACAGACATGACAGCATCACAGGAAAACAGACTTTAGGATCATTAGCCAGCAATTACGTTGTATGATCTGAGTCATAAACAGTCCAAGCTCCATCTTAACACTAGCTAATGGCTTTGTTTTGTATAGATGCTCACCAGAAATGCACACTTATATTTAAACAATGTACATGCATGGGCACATATAAGCACATGCATACCAACTTCTACTTACACAGAAACATAGAACAGAATCATAGCATCATTTAGATTGGAAGAGACCTTTAAGATCATCAAGCCCAACTGTTAACCTATCACTGCCAAGTCCACCATTAAACCATGTCCCTAAGCACCTCATCTATGCGGCTTTTAAATACCTCCAGGGATGGTGACACCACCACTTCCCTGGGCAGCCTGTTCCAGTGCCTGATAACCCTTTCAGTGAAGAAATGTTTCCTAATATCTAATCTAAACCTCCCTTGGTGCAATTTGAGGCCATTTCCTCTCGTCCTATCGCTTGTGACTTGGGAGAAGAGATTGACACCCACCCCTCTACAACCTCCTTTCAGGTAGTTGTAGAGAGCGATAAGGTCTCCTTTTCTCCAGGCTAAACATGCTCACACAGTCGCAAAGATCCATGGAAAAAAAGCTTTGATGCAGCAACCATGCCTACACTGGCCCCCTGTCAGTAAAAAAGATTCCTACCTACTCTCTTATGCACCTCTCATCAGTGAAGCCAGTGGGTAGCACCCCAGTTTTCTAACCATACTCAGGGCTGAACTATGGAATGCAGAAATAAGAACACTGGCAGCCACTGGCACTTTATTTACACTGGCATTCCTATTTGCTGCAAGTCCATTTACATTCTATGCATCTATCCTCTTGCAAAACTCAGGAAGCAGGACAAAAAGTCACACTTAATAAGATAATTCTGCCTTTCAGTGCTACTTTCCAAGCTGAGACCAAATGAATTCTCATCCTTGGCTCTTTCTGTACCTCACTGGTCTAACATTAATATTGCAGTTCATACATTTCACAACAAGATTGGTAACTCAGAATTCCCCAGATCTCATGTTATACATTTAATAAATATTTTTGTCGTGTACCAGTAGGGGACACATGGAGGTTATGCGGAACCAACATCTTCAATGTACAGGTGCATACTCATCCAAGAGCAGAAAGCGAACTGGCAGTGCTCAAATACTTGTTTTATTATATGAAGACAGTTTTCCAGTATCAAGCCAGGATAGGGGGGACAAAAATACCTCAAGAGTTTCAAAACTTGTACCTCACTGGAATTCTGATTTTCTTTGTGTATTATCTTGTACCAAGACCAGTGCTGTCTAGATCATGAGCACGGGAGAACATATCCTGTACTACTTCAATTTAGAATTTGCATTGAAAAATGGATGCAATCATAAGTAAATGTCAGCTTAGTTATCCCACTGGTTTTTTATTACTCTTTTACATACATTGAAATACACTCACTGGAATTCTTGAATCTGCATTTCTCATCTTTGTTTATGTTCAAAAACATCTGCATCAACAGTCTGCTCTCCTTGCCTGTGCCTATCTAATCTTTCAGATTATTCTGCTTTTCTCCTCCTTCAGTTGAAACTCATTATTTTTGTTGTTTACACAAAACCTAGAACGTTCCTTTTTCTCTTAGATGTGCATTTTTTTTTTTCATTAGGCCCTCTGTTGTGCAGCACATCAGTGTGACTTAGCACCTTATTTAAGAAAACTAGTTGGCAGTGCAATAGGTACTAACTGCAGTACTAGGCCACTCTTCCTTCAGAATGCCAGGGCTCAAGGTAAGGGTGGTATGTTCCCACTCAGCTTCAGACTCCAAATCCTTCCTGAAAAATACCCTTTGGTAACAGTGACCAGAAAGCAAATGAGCTTTTCTAGAACAAAGCATCTCAACACAAGGGACTGAGTGGGAGCAATGAGGGGCTATGAAGGTCTCTGTAAATCAGTTTTGAAAAGGTATTTGTTCCCCTGACCAGAGGTCAGAGGGAGGGAACAGGGTTTCCACTAAACAGATTTGGAGAGATGTGGAAGCTTTTGCTGTAGCAGAGGGAAACAAATATGAATCAACACAGATAGAGTGGCCTAGAGGGCAATGCTCAATGTATTATTAACAATGTTCAGATACTACACAGTTCCAATCAGACTGCAACCACGATAGCAGTCAAGCCTTTCTTTGACTAATACCTGAATCCAAAGCCCCATGTTGAAGCTAAGCATAGAGCAAAGACTGTGGTATATAGAAACAGCAGAAGCGGCTGCCCTTAGCAATGAGAATTACATAGCAAAACCTTAGCAGAAGCGAACCTACAGTCAACAGCATTTGCAAACTGCTATTTTTGGCAACAGTGCCAGGTTAATAAACTGGACGCTTAACTGCTCCTCTGTGCATGTTTGCCAACAGGATGAAAACCGGGGGAAAAGGTAGTGTTTCATTTTCAGCCATGTTTTTTTGCCAAGCTGATCTGTTGCTCTGGCAATTTAGACAAAGCACAGAGGGCAACACAGGGACAGGAATAGCAGATAAAAGACGGCAGATGTGGGGGCTGCTTAAAATACTAAATGTGAATATGGTTTTGTGAACACAGCTGAGCTGAATGCCAAAATAAGGCAGTATCTCTTTTCTCTCTGCTCTCTTCTACTCCTTGTTTCACTCCCAGCTATGCAAATGATCACATGCTAAACTGATTCAAACCACTAAACCAGCAGGAGAAATTAATTTTTCTTTTGCCATGGTAATTTCCTGCCGTTTTAGTGAATGGTATTAGTTGACCAAGCAATTTAACAAGCGCCAGCACTGGCTCGAAGAAGTGGCAGGAGCACGCATACAGCAGCAGGAACAGGGAAAATGGATCTCCCGCTGCCCAGGGTGGTGAATGGCTGTTTGTCTAAAGCTCTACTGTGAAACTATTCCCTGTGTCAGCACAGATCCACAGGCACTGAGTGCCAGCATAAACCCTACTATGATTTTTCTGTCATTCATTCCCACATGTATAATGTCACCTTAGTGCTCGCACAACTGTTCACATAGCAATGTGGTAAACTGCATCAGAAAGGGGATCTGCTCTAAAATAATCAATACTCTCTAGCATTTATGGACTTCAACTTCTCACCAGGCTCAATTTATGCTATTTAAAGTGTGAGGACATAAGAGTCAAGAAGCCTAAGTGACAGAGCTTGTGGTGAAGACTGAAGAGAAAGAGAAATACAAAGTCTTACGTGTCCATGGGATATATGGAAACAGACGGCTTGAGAACTGCACACACAGAAACTGCCTGTTGGTTGCTCCTGTCATATTCAGGAAAATCAGATGTTGTACATATTCACACAGTCGCTAAGTACACAGCTTTGCCAGTGAATATGTCTGACTTGGGAACTAACATCAGTTCCCATCGTTAGTGCAAATGCATAAAGCCTTGAGTAGTGATTAGCTATTTTGTCTAAAGAAAAAGCTAATTAATTAAATATGATAAAAAATAAAGATTAAAGTTCAGTTGGATCTTCATTAGACCTTTTAAACTGTGCTATGAGCTGATATGAAAGTTAATGTAGTTATTTCTCCAGACTTCCTGGCCTGCATTACCTGCACACCTCTTTGCTATAAAAATATCCTTACAGGTCTTTTTCATGCACTAACTGTGAGGACCAACTGTAGAACTGCCTGACTATAGGCACATAGCGAACAGCTGAGTAACTCCAGTCCAGCATACTGCCTGGCTGATAACAGACAAGTCCTTTAACCATGACACCTTCTATTTAATTTCTTACAGTGGCAGAACCAGTGGCTTTTCCAGTTACCACTTCTGTACTGCTTTTATTATTTTCCTCCTCTTTTATATGACCTTTGAACATGGCTACCAGTCAAGGCTTAGGCAACCAATATGCACAAGCGCACTGCCCTGGTCATGCAGCTGAAAGGGAGGGAAGCAATCAGGGAATTCCAGGAACAAAAATGGCAGTGAAATCACAATGAGTGGGCTCGGGGCAGCCCAGCAGTTGTGGACATGGGATGTGAGAGAAGAGGGAGAAGAAAAGCACCATGGAAAAGCAAACAGCGAAGCAGAGATTTCTTCCCCTGTAATGTCCGTCATTTTACTAAAAGCAGCGTCCAAAACAAATAAAAAACAAGTCCCACAGGTTTCAAACCTAACAACTTGATGCCATAAGAACATACTTCTGCAAAAAGCTATGTATTTCTTAGACTAAATATTCTGTCTCTTCTGCCTTCAGAAGACTTTAGTGACTATTTCCAACACACTGAAAGATCATGACATCTTTGCAAGGCTTCTCTGGTCCATCACGTCATCTTATCTCTCAGCATAAGGCACCTAAGCAGCATCTCCAACGGTGGACATTGGGAAATTCTGAACAGTCAACCCAGGTTATAACATACCAGAGCCATCTCAATTCTGTGCTGAACAGGGATTACTGATAAGATCCTGTGGCTTGCTGTACTGGCTATAATAATGTCTCAGCTATAAAGATTTGGTACTCTAACTCACTTTTGCAACAGCTGGTAACCGTAACACCCTGTAAGAAAACAAAGTGTTTTAAAAAATCAGGTACAGTCACTCAAGATTTTCTCTTGGTCCACAATTAGAAGCAGTAGCTGAACATTAAACCTGCTTGCTGCTACTGAAGCATATTAAAGGAGTGAAAAAAAATTAGGCTGACCACTTCTAAAGAGTTAGAGTATGGAGAAAACAGCAAATAATGAGGTCCCTGCTGCTATCTGAGCAGGTGAATTGCTTAGGGCAAACTTGGCTCCTTTTCAAGGGAGTAGAAAAAATAGGCAAAGTCAGCAGTCACCAGTGCATTGAGAAATATGAGTCAGGAGGACTCTGCACTGCTGTGCTTTTATGGTAACAAGGTTAGTCCAAACTGGCACCATATCAGTGGAGATATGCAAGTTCTCATGGTGCTAAGTTTTGCTTAAACTTAGATCAGCTCACAAAAATCAGTTTATTTGTGCAGCACGAGGAAATGTGAGTACAGAAGTGGAAAATGGTATAGAAACTGAATGGTAATTAAGACAAAAATATTTTTTTCTAATGCAGACACAGCCTACTATAGTTTCTGAAAAATTAACATATATCTTGATCACACTCCCACTGAATTAAGGCCACAAAAAGTTACTCCTTACAGATAATCTGTAAAATAAAAGTTGAAATAATTAAAAAAAAAAAAAAATCTGAACATCTCTGACAGCAAAAGCTGTGACAAGACGTAAGAAGAATGAAGTTTTTCAAAGGACCATGCATTCAAGTAGCTCTTATTGTAAAAAAAACACTGTATAATAAAAATACTGCATGATATCACATTACTGCATAATGGCTTAAGAAATGGAACATGAATCTGCTTTCATAACTGCACAGCCACAAGGAAACTGAGCTGAACCTGTGTACACAACTTTAGCTTCACCATTTCCCAACTTTTGGATGCTTCTTGGTGCATTTAACATAGATATTGCTAATAATTTCATCAGTAGATCATAACACACACACACATAGACCCATGTAAACAGGTAAACACACAGAAAAATCTAGATATCTGCACTGCTTTGGATTAGTTAGCTTCCCTACAATCAAGCAACAGTGATGGAAGTCAAATACTAATTAGTTCTGAATCCAGCCCTAGGCATGTATTACTTAACCAAACACAGTACATATTTATACGCACATGCATAGCATCGCCCTGCATTGTTTCAGTGAACTGAGACTAATTTTACATGAAACTTATTTCCTTTGTTATTTTCCTCCTGTTTAAAATGTGCCTAAAAGTTATTTCATTTAAATAAACCTGCGTGTAGAGGACTTTTTTTTTTATTTTTCCCCTCAAACCCCAACACCATTATGATCACAGAAACTTATTACTAAAAGTAACTTCAATACAGACAGTAAGTACATACACAGATGTATATGCATGCATACACAGACATAGAGACTTTACGGTACACCTATATCCAACTTCAGGTCACATTTATGTTAATAAAAGTATTTTTTAAAAAATTAAGCATTCATTAGCTAATCATCCAGCAGTGTTTTCTCTCACTTACCTGAATTACACCACTTCTCTTGCCCTGCGGTAGTCTTTTCCTGAAGCTTGCCTGCTGCCAGTTCCTAGTTTGTCTAAGGCCACTCCTGATAACGCTGATGGTTACCTTGTGTGGTTGTAATTCTTATGACTAAGTTCCTCCTCACTGATTTTCCTATCCCAGACCTGCCCAGCTTCAATTCTTTACTCCTCAAGGTCTTCTCAGCTGTCTCCTCAGGGAGATCGCGTGAGTAAAGGTCCAACACCAGAGCTGACTGGCAGGTACGCACTTGTAAAACGGGTCTGCCTGGCTTCCACGCACCAGCTGCTCACTCGCAGTGACAGAGACAGGCAAGCAAAGAGTCCTCGGGCGGGGACCTGGAGCGTAATTTGAAAGGCAGGCAAACACGGATCAAAAGGGATAGGCTAACGTAACAAACAGAAATCATGAACTTTGGATTATAGGTTCATATTTAGAAAAAATGGGGTCTTGGAATAGAAAATCTGTACAAAACCCCTAAAACTCTAGTTGCTGAAAAAGCTTTCCAACAGGTACAGAATCTGCAAATGAAGAAAGAGAGAAAAGATTAATAATACCAAAACATGCTACAACAGAAAGCAGCAATGCAGGCTTTTTTCATGTTCTGCCTTGGTTGTTCGTATCCCTCCTGCTCGGGCTGTCCATGCTTTTTGCCAACATCTTCCAAGCCTGCCATCAGCTCTCCCCTGCCCTTTCCTCCCACCAGTCCAGCCCAGAGCTCCCACACAGCCTGACAATCACCCTCACTTACAAAACCCCATTCGAAATCCATCCTGAGCTCCCCAGCCAGACCGGGTAATACTCTTGAACTTGCCCTGTGACCTTTTCCTGCTGTGATGCCCTTGGGGTCACCGTTGCACTCTGCTAGTGCCCTCAGTCCTCGGCAGCTGCACCGCATAACCTTCATTGCACCTCAGTTCTGGGGACTTTCTTCCCACTCAACCCATGTACGCGGGTCACAGCTTTTGGCCTGCAGGCTCCACCCATTAGCGCAAAGACTGCCCTCCTCCATCACTGAAAAATCTCGTGTTAGGAGTTACGTGAGTCTGTAGAAGATTATTTGCTTACCTACTTCGTACAAGTGAGAGGCAGTTGTATTACAAGAGGAAACAACATGAGACCTCTATTGTCAAGAGACAAAGTTCATTTCATAGTCAATGACACAACACAAGTGGCTTTGGGAAGATGTAGAAGATACGATCTCTGCCAACTGCTGGAGCAAAACTTGCCTACTCCTATTAACATTGATGCTGCATGTATTATTTTCCTGTGGGAAAACTTTAGTCGCAGTAGAGGCTTTAGATACTGAAACACAATAGTTAATTTACCAATAAGAGACCTGCAAATCAATATATTTGTACGCCAGTACATCCCAAGCTTCTCTCTGGGATTATTCTTTGTCCTGGTTTCAGTCGGGATGGAGCTAGTTTTGTTTTCAGCAGCTACTGTGTTTTGGATTTAGGATGTGAAGAACAGTGATAGCACGCTGCTGTTGTTGCTTGCTGCTGAATAATCAAGGACATTTTGCAGTTTCCCAAGCTTTGCTAATGTGCAGGTGAAATAACTTGGGAGGGGCACAGCCAGAATAGTTGATCTAAACTGGCCAAAGAGAGTATTCCATACTATAGACGTGTAAGTGAGGACTGACCATTGCCCTCCTCTCCTCTCTCTGGTTCCTTGTTCAGTTCGTTTTCTGCTCATGTTTCTTTCTTGTTATCTTGTTTTCATTTGCCTTTTTTTTTTTTTTTTTTTCATTTGGGCCTGTTTGCTCATTTATTTGGCTGTTTGTGGGGTGGGGGGTGAGGGAGTTGCTGCAAGGTCTGGTTACCATTTGGGGTTAAACCATGACATTATTCCATCTGGCATGTGTACAAAATGGTGAAAACCAGAACTGGTTTTCTTCATTGCTTGAATTCTCTACAGAGACTGGCAGAAGTGAGCAAAACAGTATTAGTGAAATAGCTCTGTTATGTGGACTTTCATCCCCTGAGAAACAAGGGGAGACTTCTAGACTGAAAATTTTCTTTAGTTAGAAAGATCACTACAGCTGCAGAGTGTAGGCTTAGACTCTGGTTTCAGCTTTCCTCTTACTCTGGTACCAACTTGCATTGACTCTTTGCGGTACTTTCTCCACGAAGGAACAGAGGATCTGTCCTATACCCCATTCCCCATTAAAAAGTGGCTAAAATGCAAAGGACAGTTCCTAATTTAAACAAGTTATTTACTGAAATGTGTTACTTTCCACAGGTACCTTCCCCAACGGCTGCTGGGGGAACCTATTTAGATTTCTGTTTAAAAATATGATAATTTACAATCTTCCTCCCTTTGCTCCTTCTTTCACAGTTTGTACTGCCCCAAATTGTAGAAGAAAGAGTGGGAAAGGCAAAGGGTTAATATCCAAGGTATGCATATGCAAAAGCAGCAACCTCTGCTGCTTTTAGTTTCCCCAGTCAATCTTTCTACTGTGCTCCCAGTCGGACTGGTTGGAGAAGCTATTTTAATAGTTCAGGTCTCAGACTATATAATCTTCCTCATTGATCCACAAGCCCTTCCCCCTGTTTAGTTAAGGGACAGCAGTCATCCATTGTCATGTTTTGTCCCGTGAAAAACAAACTTCTCCCGCTATAAGTCTTGCATTGTGTGCTCATCCACAAACACTGCCTGTTTAAATGCCTCTGTCCTTCTCTGTTTTTCCCTCAAGCAAATACGATTAGGCACACTGAAAGGCAGTGGACTGGTAGTCTTATTAACAAAAACATCCTCTTTATCCAAGGCAGTTATAGCACACCTAGCAACCATCCAAACCACGCAGCAGCTGCTCAGTGGCCCCAAGATGGGTTTCTGGGACTAAGCAGCAATTCAACCACAAACCATTAAGTCTTTGTCCTATGCGCTGAGACTGTTAACAAGGGTGCTAATTTTGCAGTTCAGCTTCCAGAAGGTAAGCATACTCCAAGTAACTGCTGCTGGACCAGAAAAAGCAAGCTTCATATTAAAGGATCCCCTTCTTAAATGTCATTGTGGTATTCACTTTTTCTGCAGTAATTTAGAGGCAATAAGGTCTCTGACTTACTTTCACATCTTAATGTAAGATTTAAAACTGTGGCTTGCAGCTGATAGATTGTGAGTGATCTTTTGGTCAACCTAAGCTCACAGAGGTTGAAAGGCTCAGTACCTGTTCTTTTGTTTCTGCAAGCCAGCCATTCACCCCCAAATAGGGTAAGAATTAGAACACATGATTTAGAAGCAAAAGAAAAAATTCCTATCATTATCCTAAGTCTCTGTTCTGCCTCATGAGCTTTGCCTCTCAAGATAGCAGGTCTTCTGACTTGACAACAATTTATTTGCCTATTTAATATTTAGATTTGTGTTGAAAATGGTAGTTCTAGTGTGATGTTCAGTTTCAGATTTTGTTATTTAAAATTTCTGAAGGAACAAAGGCTAGGAAGTGGTAGCAGTATATGAAAAGAAATAAAGAAAAAAAAAAAAAGGAGCTTCTCCTTATAAAAATGACATGACTGAAGGATTATGCATCAATCATTTTCAGCTGGTTGAAGGTCTAGTAAATTGCCAGTACTTCCTCTATTCAGGGTTAGGCACATCTAACAATAGTCTTTTTCCCCCACTTTCCTGCCAAATTAGACCTTATCATTCCCAACTCTTTTCTTAAATCTAAATGGAAATTTCATTTGCGCAGTTTCATGCAGTCACTGTCCTGGTCAGCCCTCCCTTCTCAAACCAGATGCTCAGCAAAGATCATAGAATCATAGAATAATGTGGGCTGGAGGGGACCTCTAAAGGTCATGTAGTCCACCCCCCCTGCCATGAGCAAGGCCATCTGCAATTAGATCAGGTTGCCCAGAGCCACATCCAACTTGGTCTTGAATGTATCCAGGGATGCAGCTTCTACCACTTCTCTGGGCACCCTGTTCCAGTGCTTCACCACCCACATTGTAAAGAATTTCTTCCTTAAGATCCTGAAGGTTGGTTAGATGCTGTAAGTAGGCTACAGCACAGATCTAAGTGGACTATAGTACAGTTTTCCCCTTTGGTTTCTTTGGCAGATTTTCCAGGCCCAGAAGCTGGGATTCATTCAACAGAGCTGAAAAACTGAGCTAAGGTCACAGCTGCCTGAGGTTCTCTGTATAGTTAATACAAGGTCATTAAGAACTTCTGTAAAGCAATTCAAGTACTAAAATCCTCTCTCCCTACACTGATAACACAGGTATAAAGGGTAACCTAGCTCCTGATTCACATGTCAAATGTCAGAAGTTAGATGCCATAGCTTTGGGCTAAATTCTGTTCTCTTTCTCTTCTTCAAAGAAGTAACTTCCCTGAGCAGGAGCTCTTTGGGCTCCCAAAATCAGTCCTTACCCACAGCTGAGCTCAGTAGCTTGGCCATAGCCTTCCCTAGAACTCCAGGTCTGGCAGATAAACTGTTAGACTGTAAGTTAGGTGCAGCACTTATCACATGCACTCAGTTCAGCTCTGTGTAATTCCTAAGTGCTCTTGTCCTTCCCAACTAACACCCTCAGCACAATATGTATGCATATTCCTGTTACTTTTACCTTTTCTCTTTCAGTTTATTCTTTTTCTTAAATATATAAATTTTCCTTTTAAGTTCCTGCTCTTTGCCACCACATTTTAACACTGTTCACATTTTCCAGTGAGAACCCAACAGCTCCTCTTGGCAAAACCTAGAAGCTGGTGAACATACCTATAGTGACCTAAACACCTAGTCTCAGGGTGGAACAAATTGCAGGGCTTCGCACATAAAGAAGCAGAGGTGCCAGCTATCCCCTGGAAAGGCTTCGCATGGAGACCTTAGAAGAACTTATCCCCAAGAGCTGTTAACACTGTTACATAAGAATGTATTTAAGAACTATTCCATTTAGTAATATTATCTTTACACCTGTAATTCAGCCTCTAACACATTGCTGTGTCCTAATTATAGTAGATAAGAATCACAAATAAACGAAGACATGTTGAAACAAAATACGCTCCTGTCTGCCAGTGTCACTGGAAATGGATTTGAGCACATTTATTATTACACAGTAGCAAGGTGGCTGCTAAGCTATTGGAATTACATGCATAAACACACAATACTTGCTGCCCAGATTTTCATATAATAATGAAGCACTATTAAAAAGCAACACTGCTAGACCAAAAATCAACCTCCTGTCCACAAATACACACATGTACAGCAGGAGGCAGCTTAAAGACACACAACTTAGGAGCTGGAGTTACCTAAGAAATGGCTGTGCCACCTCAAACCAAGGGTCCATCAGCCTAGCAGTATGCCTCAGACAGCTGGCAGTGAGAGTGCCTAGGGAAATGGAAGACTGTAACAACATAAAATGACACTTCCCTTAACACTTTCCCCACCCTCCAGCAGCTTGTGGTTCAAGGATTAGCCAAATACAACTTTTTCTTTCATACGCCTTGAAGGATTTTGCTCAACCACTTTTGAATGCCTGCAAAACTTTAGCAACACAATGCGATAAATTCTGCAGTATTCATGTAACGGGTGAATAAATATTCCATTTTGTTTATTTTGAAGGCAGATTGCCATCTTCAAACCAGCTACACAGTTGGCAGTGAGATGAGTGGTGATAGCAAGAGATGAGCAAGTTTCATGATGAGAACACTAATATACTCTGCCATTTAAGAACAGGACTAAGTTTGTGTTTGTGTGAAGCAGGAAGAGACAGCTCAAAGCGTTGAAGGCCTGAATACTGTCTGGAACGGGACACGATTTGGGGCATGAGCAGCTCAGAGAAGGGACTTGGCTCTCGCCCTCCTCCGTATCATCTAACCAGAAAACTCTTGGCAGACTTTGAGTCTTGTTTCTTAGCCATCAGAGAATTTCCAGTCCTTCTTTGCTTAGCCCTGCAAACAACTTTTTTTTTTTTTTTTAAATAAAGACAAAGGTCATGGAATCGCGGGATGGTTTGGGTTGGAAGGGTCCCTTAAAGACCATCTCGCCCCCCGGGGGGCCGGGGGGCAGCCAGAGGGGCCGTAAGCAGGGGAGGGGGTTACCTCCTGGCGTCCAGCCTCCGGGAAAGGGCAACTGCGGCGCCGCGGCAGGCAGGGGAGGCGGCGCTGCC
>KL258668.1:66094-83242 GCA_000699545.1 Podiceps cristatus | reverse complement strand
CATTCATTTTATATATTCTGTTATCCTTATTGTTACTATCATTATTAATATATTTTAATCTTTTTCTTTGCTGTCCTCTTTTTATCTCAGCCCACAAGTTTTCCTTTCTCTCCCATTGGGGAGGGAAGTGTTGAGTGAGTGGCTGCATGGTATTCAGTTACCATCTGGGGTTAAATCATAACAGTGAGGAAAATTGAGGAATTTCTAGATAATAATAGGTTTCACATATGTTAAACTGGAGTTCCTTTGGGATGAAAAAATGTGTGAAGCAAGTAGCAAGAAATGAACTCTGAAATGGAATGAATTTCCATGTGTTACGAATTGTGTATCTTAAGGAGCATGCTTATCTCTTTTAAAGTGAGGCAATGTTATGAATGGGCACTGGAATAGGAATAAAGGCACAAACCTTGACTATAGGCTGTGCTTGCTCACGAGAGGCTTTGAATTTTCTTTATGTGTTTATTTAGCTGCACTGTCTTTACGTCATTTCATGGTGTTTCATGAAGCAGCAAAAGGAAAGAACATAGCCTGGGCAGGCTGCAGTTGCTTCAGCTTCTCTAGCTAATAGGATGCTGATTTCTGAATGAGCCCCATGCTGCAGAGGAGCCCTGGTAGAGAAGCCAGTTACCATAATTATTCAAATTGGAGCTTTGTCTGCACTTGTCTTTGACATGGAGGGCTAGAGTTGGCAACAAAGAGAGCAGTTTTGTCTCTCTTGCTTCATATGTGTCAGGATATTTGGGAAGACAGCAAGGCAGGTTTTGTATGTACTGTTACCAGCTTACTTTTGATGCTTCATTCTGTCTTGTGTGCCTCAGATGTGAGACTGTTGCTTTCCTAGTCAGTTGAGTGACAAGAAAATGAAAGCATGTGAATGCAGAATGGAGTATGGTCTGAATCACACTTTCGGTACCTCAGCTGAACTCTGAATCGTAGAATAGTTGAAGAATTCAGTCCTTTCAGTGTTTTTCCTAAAGCAGCAATGCAAATGACTATGGTACCTTTAAGTCATAACCTCTACGTTGCAGTAATAGCTTTAAATTGCTTTGTGTTAAAATGTACAACTTTATGTAGAATTCAGTCCTTACATTGATGCAGCAGGTCACACAAATTGTTTCAGAAATAACAAAAAGGTTAGTGGACCATCACTAAATGGCATGCATACAAATTATTTGTAATGGCAAGGCATGATTGCAGCATGTATTCCCCTCCCCCCTTCCCTTTCAGCATGTTTCTGCAGCAGTGAGAAACTTGTGAATATATGGAATTATAACTTGTCTTCTCTGTTGTCATCTTCTTGCTTTATTTTTGAGGTCTAAGAAACTGAAGCTTTTAATTTACGTATATATGTATGTTTGCAGCTGTTGTCTTTGAACATCTCTTTCCAGATGGTATCATCTTGTTTTAATTCAGTGTGATCATATGCTAAAGCCTTTCCTTCTAGGACTGGAGAGGAGTGGGGAGACAGAGTCTATGTCCTCTGCTCTGACTTACGTTCCTTAAATCTTGTTAAGACCTAAGGCATTCAATGGCTGCTATTATGTTGAATTTGATGGAAGCCAAGCATCTATCTAGAGTAAATACTTATCTGCAGTTAGGTAGGGAGACAGATGCTCCTGTGATTATATAAACTTAATTTTTGGGGAGAACTTGGCTAAAAACCTGTGAAAATTCAAAGATCTTCTGTATGAAATAACATTACCATGATTACAGATTTGTGCACCCACTCTAAACATGGGAAAACTGGACTTAGTTTGAAAACCTTAATTTCATCCATTTAAATCTATACGATTTGGTATTGTGCGGTGGATACCATAGTATGTTGTATCCTTCCACAGGATCACTACGTCATTCAGTGCATTGTTTACTTAATAACTGTTTGATACGATACTTTTAATTTATTTTCATGGACTAACCTGTGCCTTTTTTTTATTGCACACTGTTGAAAAGTGCCTTATGGAGAGAATCTCTATTCAGTAGAGGAATGTTCTGTGAAGAAATGATCAGTAATTGCTTTGTTTGGCTATTTGAGGAACAATGATTAATTTATTTTTCATCAGTTCCTGTTCAGTGAAGGAATTTGTTTGCCTCCTCCATATGACCACACAGTTCTGAGAAACAGTGTGAATGATTCAATTATATGTATATTTTGCATTCTCTGTTTTCTCTGTCTTTTGTGGGGGGTTAGGAGGGAATAGCTTTCTGTCAAACTATACCTGCTCAAAATACTGCTTTTATAGGTCTCAGCTGAAGTTCCAGTTGCTCAGCAGTTCTACAAATCAAACCCTAGAGCATAAAGTCAGATACTAGGAATTGAAAAATACAGGGTGAAATGACTGTATGCTAAGGCTTTTGATTTACACTGAGTAGAAATTGGCAAAGACAAAGATAAGAGCTACCTCTCCAGGATAGTATTCAGTCACTTTAATTATGTGATCCTCCTTTATTTTGTGTTTTGCAGCCTATACAGGAAGGGGGCTTTCATCTTCATGTGTCTCAGATCGATCCCATACAACAAGCAAGGCATGGGCCTGATGGTGCATAATCAAGTGATTTAAAATTATATTGATACTGCAAAATATACATGTATAGCTGCAGAAGTGAGAATTCTGAATTACTTCTGTAGCAAGTGAATAGAGAGATTTGTGACTTAGATGAAAAGTAACATATAAGGTTATAACTACCTTAGAGTGTTGGTCACGAATGCATTTCTGAAACAAATCTTTTAGTCGTCCTTACTTATATGTTGGCTTTCACCATAGAGCCATCTCAAAGTACATGTACTAGATTTCTCTATAATGTAATGATGCAGAGTGGGATGTGCTCCAGTAGCATATCCGATACACTCCACTGCAAACAAGCCTACTGCATGGCACTGACTAGAGCTAATCTAAGAGGCCCTTCTTGCCTTTTGCTCTCTTCCTTCTTTTTATTTTCCAAAATTGTGGATGTCGGGTTGTCATTACAAAATGTTTTGCAGTAATAGCTCAAATCATTTTCAAGTGGCTCTATTATGGGATGCAGGAATTTTGCTTAGCTAAGTGAAGAACCTAAAATTGATGATGTGACTACTTCACTTATCACAGCAGATGAGCACGAAGCTACAGACTAGAGTTAACATGCAGAGACAACTTGAATTCTAGCATCTCCTTGCTAATCAGGGGTCGAGTCGGCAAACTTCATGTTCTTTTAACATCATTTTTTTGTGTGTGTAATTATATACTATATGCTTCACTGCGGTTTCATTTTGAGACCTCATTAGGAAGACTGTAAGAGAGCGCACATATGTCTTTACTTGTGGCAGTTTTTACTCCAATCCATGATACGTAACTAACACCTAAAATCTTTATTAAAAGATTTTAGGCTGTGATGACGGATCTAAGTCTCTAAAGCTTTGAAAAGCCTGATGAAAGGTAACTGGGGAGGCTAAGACAAAGTATAGTTTAAAAAGAGAGGAAATCAATATAAGCTTGTGGAGAAGAATTAATACCATTAAAGCAATTTTTGCATTGCTTTCTCAAACTGTAATACATAAATATGTCTTAATTTTTCATTAACATGGAAAAAAAAATTCCTACCTTTCTGTTGCAGAGATTAGCCTTCCTTATTAGCTGGAAAGGCTGAAATATATTTATCTCCAATTGAGGAGAGGAGAGAAACTGTGATTGCTTCATCTGAAGGATTCTGGTTACTGGCTTTTAATGTCTGTGGAATGATTTGATTGTTTGAATGGAATCAAATGCCATGGGGCTTGAATGAAGGAAAAGTCTAAATCAGGGAATTCTCAGATCTTTCAGAAATAAGTCTTAGTCTAATTGTCACAAACTTCACAGTAGCTTCCCCAAAGTAAACCTAAAGAGCTATTGCAGATAGCAAAGGTAAATTCAAAGAAACATGTTGTATTTTGGAACTCTGATAGGAGATACTGTGATTAAAGGTCAAGAACCTTCTGTGTATGGGCAGTAGGACAAGAGCAGTGTCAGAAATATGGATGATGATCTTTTGTAAATTAGTGGTAGGATGGTAAGAAACATGGATGTTAAAAAAAGAGCATGTGTGCATATATAAAGACACATACATATACATATGTGTTAATACAAGAAAAATATATTACATATAATCTGGTACCTCTTACCATTATTGGGGCCTTGTCTCATATATGTGTGTGTGTGCATGCACATATGTCTTGAAATATTGCATGATCTCAAGATCTGACAACCGAAGACAAAAAAAGCAAAGGGACCATGATATCTTAATTCACAGGAAGGAAAATGATAGGCAGTGAGAATGCTCAGTTGATGAAGGAATTTGTATGTGCTCTCAGCATACACCAGTACTATTTCTGTACTTTCTGCACTTCAAAATATGCTACAAATACATGCTTACATATGTGTGTGTATACATGCATGTGTGCGATATGTAGAAATACATTCTCTTGAAATCAGGGCAGCAATTTTCTTTTTTCTGTGCTGTTGCTGTTATCCCCTTAGTCCTCCAGCAAAAAAAGAGATAAAAATATGGACTGATACTTCTAATGTAAAAATGATAGAGTTAACCTTTAAAATAAAACTTGGGATGTATTTCCAAGAATTTTTACGTGAGGGGTAAGGGTAAACTTTAAATTGTGATTGGGCTTTTCCAACCTGTTTTTCTGAGGCAAGGGGTTTTTTTAATCAACTTTATATATTGTGAAAGTAATGCTAGATTTGTAAAAGGCAGAGCACCCAAAGACATGATTGTAACTGCTAAAACAGTAAAAGTTGAGGAAGGCAAGCAGCAGCTCTAGAACTCCTGTGTTCAGATGAATTTTGTGTTGTCTAAACCAGTGAGCATGCCAGCCCAAGTGTTACTGGTGCAAAACTGAGTGAAAGGGTAAAAATAAAAAAAGAAAAAGTATTATCGTTTCCAGGGGGAAGAGTAGTTTTGTAGAGAAGGTCTGTTCATTAACTGAGAGCCACCAGATTCAGCCCTGATTATAGATTTGTTTAAGAATTCCATAAAGATGCTTTGGCCTGTCTTTTTAAGACAACATTCCAAAAGTTAAGTATTCAACATGTATGAAAGTCGGACTTGTTTTAGATATAGCTGCATTATTTTATTCATACGTGTACTTAAGTTTTCTTTAACCTTGGTATTTATTTCTGTGTCTGTAAAAACGGTGGCGATCTATTAGAAAAGGTATGAGTCTAATTTTGAAGCTGCTTGAATTTCATCCAGAATAGAATCGAAAAAAGGTTAGTAAAACCTGTCTCAGGGTAGCTTTTGCCTATGAAAAAATATTACATAACAGAGAAAGCAGTTTTGTACACTCATAAGCACTTTATAGATGCACGTTAAAAGATATGTTAAAAAAAAGTTAAATAATTTCACAGTTTAGAGATGACAGGTTTTCATAGGTTATGTCTTTTTCAGATAGGTGATAATGACAGCAGGACTCACACTATAATCATTCTTCCCTCAGGAAGGAAGAACACCAGAAAGCCAGTACTCATCTCATAGTTAACTGGTTTCACCTGTTAGTATTTTCAGCCTTCAGTTAACTGTGCTGTTTAGTGAATACTTTTCATCTATTATTATATTTGTAAAGAATTTAGTTCATTTAAAAAAATCTCTTATTGTCAACCCATTTTTCAACCTTTCTTCAAATTCATGAAGACAGTATAAATGTAGACATCAAGACATATATATTTTAAAATAAAAACATCTTTTTTTTCTGTGCATTTTTGTATCATCTTAAACTTTTCTTCATTTGTCAGAAAGTCTGACACAGTTTAATCTGTCTGAAACAATGAGCTTTCATTCTGTAGAAGTAAGACGATTCTTACTCTGAAAAGATACTGCTTGGTCTTCCTGTCAGTACATTTTGTATAGTGCTTGAATGGCCCTATTGTCCTCTTGTGCACTCAAAGTGAATGAATTTATTTTTTCCCAAGTGGAGCATTTCTTTCTTCTCTGTACCAATTCCCACTTCTGTTTCTGAAGGAGAAGAACAAGACTGCACTTCTGAATGCATATAGTTCTGAACCTTGAAAATTAGATTCCAGTGTACCTGTCGCTCACAAAGCCTGGTTTATGCCAAGTGTTGTACAGGTACCGTAAAGAGTTTATTTGGACCATCAGGGAAATAACTTCACTCTAATGTACCAATGAAATTGGTTAATTTGCCACCACCTTCAGTTCTAAAAAGTATATTCCTCGCTTCTAATTTCTTAACCTTTCTGACATTCCTCACACTGAAATTCAGTATTGTAAGTTCTTACGCAGTTGCTGAATTTAAAACATGACAATGGTTATTCTCTCTTCAGTGAGATTGTTCATACAATGGGTACATGTGCAAATTTTGGAGGGTTGGTGCTCCAGCTAAAGGTAAAGACTTTCAAATTAATGCTTTTCATTTCTAAAGTGCTTTCTTAGTTCTGCATTCTTAAGTTCAGTACAACAAAGTTTGGTGTCTGTCTTCACAGACACAAATGTGTGTGATCTTCAGCTTGCAGTGTGCTTGCACACAGCCTCCTCCCTTTTTGCTCCAAGGAAAGTGGGTGCAGCTAGGTGCTTCAAGGCGTAAAAAAAGAGACTGAAAAGAATATAGGATAGACATTTTCAAGAAGGAATGGTATGGAATAGGTAGACGAGTAAAGTTTAGTTACCATTTCTTTAACATCATGTAATGAAATTCTCAGTTATCAGGGAAAAAAAACCCAACATCATACGTGCATAAAAGGAACTACTTTCTTGCATAATTAGTACTTGGGAAATTTATGAAGTAGATTGCTACGAAGGCCTTGAAGCATGAATTTGTTTAGGTTCCTTGAGGACGTGGTTGTCAAGGGCTAGTAAGTATGATGGCTTGGCTGCAACTATTTATTCAGGGACTTTTGGAGCTGGAAGTCCTTAGATTGCTGGAAGCTTATGTGGGAAGATGAGAATGTACTTTTTCTTATTTACATTCTTTTTATGACAGTTGCCAGTAGCAAGTGCTTGAAGGGAAGCCAGGTGAATTTATGATCTCGCTCAATACGGTAGTTATTATTTCAGTCTTCTTCATTACTCATCATTTACCTTCAGTAAGCTCTAATCTGGACCTAAGAGTATATTGAACTCCCATTAACCATGGCTTCTGGCAGTCATTCAGGTGTTATTTAATAAACAAAGAATGCATTGCCCTGTTGTTCAGGTACAAGTATAGTCTCCTTACCTGTCTCTTAAACATCGGGACTTCTTAAGGCCAATTATTTGAAACTGAAACCAGTGAATGAAACCTACATCCAGTATACATCTCAGAAGTGCAAACCATTTAATTCTAGAAAGTTAAAGGTTATTTTTTTCATTATGCTTATTTGATTTAAGACACTGCTGCTAATAGAAATAAAAATTTAGTATTTTTATATCCTCAGTACATTTTTACCCTTTATTTCATGCTTCTGTTTTTCTGACTGGTGGTGTCTGACTTTAAGAATGCTTCACTGCTACAGAGCATGCTGTCAAAATCATACTCGAAAAGAGATTATTCTGCCCACTCCTTTCCCATAGAACTGATCTTTGAGGATGAATTACAGATGGTGTAGGCTTCACAGAACTCTCTGCTCTCTTCTAAAGCAGATGTGTCAATATGAAAACCATTGATTTATACAGAAATGGGTGGGGGCTGAAGGTGAGGGGGGAGAATAAAGATGTCTATGTTACAGAATATGAGGGTAGAAGAAAGGTAGAAATATTAAAAAATATATTGTATGAGGAGTGGCTAAGCCAGGGTACTTGGTGAAAAGTTACTACTTTTAATAAATGTTTGCGCTGAAATCCATGCTTGGGTTCCTCACCATTACTGTCAAAGGTAATGGAAGGAAAAAAAAAATTCTTAATAAGAAGTCTGGCAAGGGAACATTAGCCAATGTATCCTACCGTATGTTTAATTAGTGGAATTGACATATTACAGATCTTGGCTTAAAATGGACACTAATTCCTTTTTGGGGTGTAGTTCTCTTCAATGCCCTTTGTTACCCTAATGTGATATAATTAGTACTTCCGCTTCTGCGTAGACCCATATGTGTGTTTTATGTCAGATCTAGCCTTATCAATCAATTTTTAATTTGATCATACCTGAAATAGGGGAATGAAGTGAAAAGAGTTTTGTGAAGTATGTTCTCCATGCTCACAAAATTTGAAAATCTTATGAGGAGAAACATGTCACTGATGCGGGTTTAAACATTTATTTACTAGAAAAACAATTCCATCTGCACAGGCAGGTAACTCTGAAGCTTTTCCCCTCCAGTGCTCTTATTTATGTCAGCCCATATCCAAATACTTGTTATATGAGAGGTAACATAGTGAACATCTTGCAGATAGTAAGATACTTTGATTTGGTGTTTTGCTTGGGTGATGTAGTTTGGTTTTGTTTCTGATGCAGTTACTGCTTCTAAGAAGCATGCTAGTATTTCCAGTAATTAAACTTGTGAAACTGACTACTGTTAGATGAACATTCAAATCAGTTTAAGGAGGACATACGGATGGTGTTCTGAATAGATCAGAAATAACATCTCCCTATCAGTGCTTCCAAAATTCATGCAAGAGCTCACTGAACATTTTATTTCCCAACTGTGTTAATGTAAGATTGATTTTTGTTTTAAGTACATTGGTGTGTGTGTGTTTATAAATAATTTTTCTTGGTTTGTGGCAAAAATGCTTAGCATTTCTAATATTTGAGTCACAGATAACACTTTGTTGATTTTAGCTGCTGTATAGGAATTTCTTTCAAAGACATGTTTGTCATATTTAGTTCCTATATCAGACACGTGACCAACCAGAGGCTTAAGAAAGAATTTTACACATAATACATTTTATTTTGTTAAAACAGTCTAAAACCAGGCAAAACTGCTGTTAATGAGAAGAATTTAGATGTGCAATTATTATTTAGTCACTAAAGCATCATTTAAGCTAGGTACTTCCATGGTTTTGGATCCCCATTTTAATGCAATCTGTTATTTAACTTTTTAATTTCCTTTATTAATACTTACAGCGTGCGTTTTTGTCCTACTAACAATCAAGAAAAGGCATTCTAGCAATAAGAAGCATAGTGTTTGGACACAATTTAGTATAGTTTTCTTTATCCGTTGATGATTTAGAAGCAGCTTGCATGTTGTGTCCAAAATATGTATTACTGAGCTTGGATTTTTGGACCATGCTCATTTAATTGTTCTATACATATTTAATTCTTGAACGATACCTTGAACTTTTATTGTCTTTTCCCTAGGATTTTAAGACAGGATTTGGTATCACTTTAATCCCGATGAATGTGGCAAATGTAAAACAAGTGGATCGGACTGCAAAGCAATCTTTTGAAATAATTACTCCTTATAAAAGCTTTAGGTGAGAGTTTTAATATTTACATTACAAATTATGCAAATAACTAATGCACTAAAGAAATACTTGCTTCATACTGTAGTGATTTATCTAGTTCGGATGAGAAGGAGGTGTTTTTATTAAGAAAGCTCATCATTTTTTTGAAAACAGAAGGATTTTCTTTCCTTTGTTTAGATACATGCTTCATCTGCTACCTCCCTGATTAGACATCCTATGCCCACAGATTCCGATTTTATGTGGCCTCCTTTCTGCATTCTGTGCAAGTGCAGAAGGAATAAAGTCACTAACGACTTCATCTTAAAGAATAATAAACTGCAGTAGAGAAATAATGCTGCATCCATTTAATATTAAGCATTTTATTTGAAAAGAAAAGAATCAATCATGTGCCATCCCTTGTAGAAATCCTCCATTTAAGTGAGTAGGAAGTTTCATGTTGGCTGATGCTGCGACTTGTAATGATTTTTTTAAGAAAAGAAAAGTATATGCTAATAAAAGCCTTTTGTTAAGTGCTGTAGTATTTCTTAAATGAGATCTCAGTAATGCAAGAGAAGAAATAATCACTGGGCTTGCTAAATGTTAGCAATGAATTTCCTTGCATTCTCAGTTGACTAGAGTAGAAGGTAAATTAGTCTTGAGCAATTCGAATCTGTGGCTAGTTGGTAGATAGCTAGTTCTTTGACTTTCTCTAAACTGTCAGCATGTTGGTCTTTGCTTATTATTTATATTTTTGAAAAAGATCAATCTAAATGAAAAGCATTTTTTGGCTGTTGTAGTTAGCAAGTCCATTTTTACTCCCCAGTAAGTCCCTGTGTTTCCTTAGGTCATTCTATGCTTTTGTTAAAGTTCAGACTTTAAGTTTGGTATGTGGTAACATAAAAAGATTGAAAGTAACCCAGGAACATAACATGAACCTTACAAAAACTATGTAGCTCATGCTAGTAGTGCTTTTGTTGAAAACTGAACATAAAAACGGAGTTTTCGTTGACTAAAAATACAAATTAATACATTCCATCTTAGTATTTATATCTGTGTAGAGGAAGATTTTTTGACTGTGATTTTGAGTGTAAATGTAATAAATAACAGAGACTACAGACTATGTTTAATTGGGCTTTAAAATGAAGATCAATAACACAGAAAAGTCAATTGTTTCAGCTTTACAGCAGAGTCGGAAAGAGAGAAACAAGACTGGATTGAAGCACTGCAGCAATCGATAGCAGAAACTCTGTCTGATTATGAAGTAGCTGAGAAGATTTGGTTCAATGAGTCCAACAGGAGCTGTGCTGACTGTAAAGCTCCCAATCCTGACTGGGCATCCATCAATCTGTGTGTTGTCATTTGTAAGAAGTGCGCAGGTAGAGTAATTAATGACAGGCTGTGTGGGTTCTACAAAATGTCATATTTGCATATCTGTGTATGTCCTTGAATTGGCTTTTTTTATTTTTACAGTGCCATCCTTGTGGAAGTTCTGACAAACAAAAAGTGAACATAACTTTAATTTTTGTTTTTATACTAAGGTCATCCTTGTTCTAAAACACTTCCATGCATAAATGACAGGTCTGTAAGGTGACTGTTTCCCTCAGATGAATAATCCTTCACAATTAGTAGAAATTAAGACACACGCACTTGGTGGGAAATGGCTAGCTTTTGCAAGGCTGGGTGCCAAAGGATAACAATTTTCAGTGTATAGATTTGGGGTAGTAATTCTGTTACATCGGGGCACATTTTGCTGCCAATAGGGACAGCTTTCTCAGATAGTACTAAAAATCTAGTTTTATCATGTTTTATATTTAAATATGTGCTTTAAAAGTAGATTCAGGAAAATAGTTTATAACTCTAGGCTGTCTTTCAAAACAAACCCTCACAAAAATATTCTACATCAGCCAGCCTACTTTGTTTATTCATTACTATCAAATGTAATCTACCCTTTGTTTAATTTTGGGGTTTTTTTTGGTGCTTTTATTTTACATTCAAATGTCAAACCTAGCCTTTTTAAAAAACTAGCAATTAGAATTAATTTCTCTTCATTAAATATTTTTGTTACATCAGTAGAAGAGCCCAGTTTCAGTGCTTTCATTAAGTAAAAATCCTTGGATTTTCAGGACAGCACAGATCTTTAGGACCAAGAGATTCAAAGGTCCGGAGTCTAAAAATGGATGCAAGCATTTGGAGCAATGAACTTATTGAGGTATGTCATGATATTCTAACTCTTTATTCCATCTTGAAAACTACTGTATGAATTACTTGTTATGTTATTTATTGTTTTACTCACAAGTAAACTAAAATAGCTAAATAACATGCTGCTGTGAGAGTAAACTTGGTGTTTCTGGGTGTGATGTACTTTTGTGTTATTCAAAATACTCATTTGTTTTGATAACCCTCTGTACAATTCCTCTTAGTCTTTCTTCATGCATCTGGTTTTTAGGGGAAAAAGAATGATTTTGGAGAGCAATCATGACAGGCAATATTTGGAAGGGGAATAGAAAGAAAACTTCTCAATACCAGTTTATTTGCTTGGTGTGTTAGAGTGGTGCTGATAGAGAGGATTGAGTCATCAGTGGTTGTTTTTTTTCTTTTTTTAAATATATGCTAGTTTTCTCTGATGTTTTACTGGTATTTTCTAGTATGTATTGAAATAGCATAACTGGTTAGCGTTGTAAAGCTTACTGCTATTCATGGTACATGATGACTACAGATTTTATGCATTTATAGATGACCATAGGCAGTGACTGAGAGAGGCTTGCATTTTATCTCCTGCAGGCATTTTTCCTTTTTTTAATAAGTTTCTTTTTCAACTTTTAGCAGCTGAAATATATGTAGAGCCTAGCTTCATATCCTTCATGCTATTTTGCTTGTGTGTGTTGTGTTTTTTTTTTTTTTTTTGTTTGTTTGTTTTTTTTTCTCTCTTGTACCTCATCCAGCTCTTTATCATCATTGGAAATAAGAGGGCAAACAGTTTTTGGGCAGGAAATCTTCCTCCAGATGAAGAGCTGCATATGGATGCCCCTGCAGAAAAAAGGATAGCATTCATTACACAAAAATACAAAGAGGGGAAATTCAGGAAAGCACCCTTTCCGTACAAAACCAAGGAACAGTTGAATAAGGTAATACTAGAATGAGTAAGCCCACACCATACCTTTTGTATTTTATTATATCTGTGTGCAATTTGGTCATCTTGTTAAACTCATGAGAAGAAAATTTGGAATCCTGAGTGACATGCTCACAGAGCTGAATAAGAGTAGTTTTGGAGCCTTTGAAGGAGTCATTTTATGATTTCTTAGTTCCTAGTTTTTCCAGTTAGTTTGTAAAAGGTTATGGTACCTATATGATGCCTGTAATGTGTCTTCCAGAGTCATCAATGAATATTGTTTTTTATTTTGCTCCAAACAGACACTCTAGGGATGCAGATTCCTACTTCACTTCTTTAGATTCCTCCTTTATTGTGTTTTTGATACCTTATCTGTCCGACATCTAACATTCCAGTACATTAGATGATTCAGTGTTCCATGGTGAAAGTAGCTTACGCACACTTATATAGTAGCTTGTAGCTAATTAGAAATGGAAGAAGCTGTCTCTGTCAATTAATCATTTAAATATAATGGTCAAATTATCTATAGAGACATGACACTACCTTGTAATAAGGTGGTCATTGCCAAGTAGTTCTAGAACTTTCACTGAACAATCTGCCCTGTCATCTTGTGCCTACTGGATGCTTATATGTTCGTTAGAGCAGATGAATTTTAGAGTAGTACTCTTCTTGTGCTGAGTGACTTCTGCTGTGATCGCTACAGAAAAACTCATTCATTAAATAATTTAAATATGTAATAAATCTTAGAAATTGTTATGGAATGGGTTGTTGTAATTATGTAGCTACTCCTGCTTTTAAGGTTTTGGACCAACATTTGGAAAAGAAAGAAAAAGTTGGTTATGTTTGTCTGTCTTCATGTATACAAAAATGAAAAGGGACTGATGTTTTAGGGTTCAGTGAGATCTTTAAATATCAAGGAAGATGATCAAATATGAAGATAAAAAAAAGTGAACATAATTTTGTAAAACTACCTATGAATTTCAGTCTGTTTCCTAGTAATAGAGTTTAAGGACTAAATCTTGTCGCTTTGATTGAACTTTTGAGGTCTGAAATAAGATTTTTTTTCTTTAGTAGTTTGGTATGTGGGGGATTTTTTCACGTAAATAAACAAGCAGCTCCCCCTCCAGTTGTATTAATTCATGTTATCCTTCCCAAATGAAACTTGTGGCAGCAGTATCTTCCATTCTTTGAGTTGATGATATTTTTCGGTTTTCTTTTTTTGTTGTTGCTGCTTTTTTCTACATTAAGACCATATTTCATGATCCCTGCTACTTCTCAGTGTTTATGGTCTTTGAAAATGCAGGGGAACTATACTGGAGGTGAAGGGATTTGCATCTAAATTACATGTACTTGTTGCCGGTAACTTTCTAATTTAAACAGACTTCTTATTTTCCCTCTCCATGGTAAGGCCCTGTGTGCTGCTGTGGTCAAACAAGATGTGCTAGAAACTCTGATGTTGCTGTTTAGTGGGGCTGATGCTATGTGTGCCACTGGAGACCCTGTTTACAGTACTCCATACTTACTAGCCAAGAAAGCTGGACAAAGACTGCAAATGGAATTCCTGTACCATAATAAGTTCTCAGGTAGGATATGTTCTCTTTATTTGGATCTTCTATTTTTATATTGAGCAAAAGGGAGGAAGAAAGGAATTCAGAAGAAAAACTGGCAGAGTTGAACAACAGTGGTATAGTGGAGGGGGAATTATGATGGTGTTAACTGCATTTCAGCAGACAGTGTATGTAATTGTCTACAAGGTACTTTTATTTTCTCAGACATCAAGTTTAGGACTTAAAAAAATAATTCAAGTCAGTGATAACTCATAGACCTCATCCCCTTATGTATAACCCAGAAGAGTGTCATCTGTTCTGCCATTATTACCAGGCTTTTACCAGGAAAAATGGGTATATGCAGTTAACATGTATCTAAAGTATTCGTATGGGGCTTTTTTTTTCTTAAAAATTATTTAAGTTGATATTTACCCCTACCTCACACAGTCTTACCTGTTTTTTCACAAACTCTTTCTCCCAAAATAAAATGCACCACTTGAACCTGTAATATGATCTGTCCCAGAAAGCTGTCTTGTTTTCAGATTACAATTTCTGTTACAGCCTGGAGCACATGATAAACTTTGGCCTTGAAAGCGAACAGTTCTGGTTGTAGTGTGTGACTGTGATGAGGCTTTTGAAACCAGAAAGCTATCGTTAAAAATAAATAATAGTAGAGTATGGATGTTACCTTCTAAAAGTGCTGTACAGCATCTGAAGCAGTCTGGGAATGAAAGTTCACCTGCAGATTTACACTAGAAAAAAATTAGCTATGTTCTTCTGTGGCCAGCATTGTGGACATACTCCTGGGTCAACTTTCCTTTGTCTCGTGCCACTTTGCAAAGTAACGCTGCATTGGCTGAATAACAAAGGTTTTCGTGGGAAATGCAGGAATGATTTAAGGCTTCCTAGAGCAAACATGGTGCATTAACTGCTGCCTGAGCATGGCTCTGTCACAAGCCTAGGGCGTGGAGCTCAGTCACTCGGTAAACATGCGTTGATGGGTATTTTCATACCTGTGCTCGTAAGTGGTCCTAAGGCTATAGAGAGGGCTTTGCTTACCTCGGCTCCATCTTTTCTACTTTTAGCCTTCCAGCCAAGGCAGCATCACCCTGTGCTGGTGCCAGCATTTGTTGTTCTCTTCAGAGAAAGGGAAGTTATTGTGGGTTGACAGTGATTCTCCGAATCATTGTCTGTGGTGCCAGAGTTGGTGGTAAACTTCTAGATAAGCCCACAAGAGAAACAGTTCCCTTCTGTGGAAGTATGTTACATAAGGGGTGGAAATAAAAGCTTAGTACACCAGAAAACTGTATTTTCGATTGCATTGGTAAGCAGTGGTAGGCAAATGGCAGTGTTGTAACCAATGCTTTTTGATGAATATGTAAGAATTTTACTCTAATTATAAAAATAAATTGGTAAGAGGTATCTGTGCTGTAGTAAAGATATTACAGAGCAATATCTTTACTAACCTCATATCTACAGTTATATCTTTACTAACTGCATAACTAAAGATACGCAGTTAGAAAGACCTATGGAGAAACGGTTATAACTGGTATAACTGAAGTTCTCTGTGTTACTTACTCCTTTGTCTTTTAATAGATTTCCCGAACTATGATACTGGTTTTGAAAGCGGCTTCTCTGAAGATTCTTCACATTCCACCTTTCTTTGTGAATTCTTATACAAAGTTTCTTCTAATACTGCTAAGCTTCTTACAGAGAAGAAATTAAAAGAAGGTATTTGACTTTTATGCATTTGAATAATACATGAATATGTATGTTTTGGGTGTATTGGGTTCTTTTTAACTTCTTGAATTACTTTTTAAAAGATAAAATGCCTTGACATGGCATACTTTCTTTTGATTCAGTAGACCTCTTTCAGATAAAGAAAATACTGATTGTCTTCATCTCTTTAGTCAGTGGTTGACAGAGGAAGAATGCTGAAAAATGATTCAGTTAAGTTATTGATAAATAAAAAACACTTAAAAACAATTCTCACTTTAATTACATTTGGATGAATGCTGCTAACTGCCAAAAAGTAGTTTCCATCTAAAATGATACTTTTCAATGATTTCAAAAATATTATCACTTTTTTTGTGTGTGGTTTTTTTTTAATTTTTTTTTTTTTTTTTTAGTAAGAGACCAAATGGCTAGCACCTAGAATATTTCTCAAGCTCACAAATTTTAAAAGTATGCCAAATGGAAATGAGCACTTCCAACAACTTCATTTACCAGCATCTTTGCAGTTGTAAACAAAGACCCCTGTTGTGGCAGAGGACTGCTGCTGGACAGGACTTGAGGATTGTTCTAATATTGCACTGAGTTTATTCAGTAAAGGAAGGAGTAACTGCAAACCTTGCTACTACTTGCTCTAAATGCAAAATCTATAATCTGTGGGTATCTATACCTGTATTCATAAAAAAACATAAAAAAAAAAAAGGACCCCACTAAAACAAGTAGAGAGCAACTACAAGGCAATACTACTTGTCTCTTCTGACACAATGGTATGTTAGAAGTGCAGCATAAGTTTGTAAATACCTGTATAGACTGAACATTTAGGTATAAATGCTCATAGAATATCTTCTGTAGTACTTTTTGGGAAGATGCAGTGGGAGTGAGCATCATTAGTAGGATGCCTTAAAAATATTTTTGAAGAAAGCTCTCAGACAAGAAATAGCTGTATTTTGACTGTCTTCCATTATAAGTTTTTAGTGGACAGAAACGAAGCTGCTTTGAAAGCTTGTAGTCTGTTACTTAGCTTTACACTTAGTACTTGGAGGAACGTACAGTGAATAGAAAGGAATTAGATTTCCCTCAGCTCAGGTTTTGGTCTCTGAAATTGTGGTAGTGTTTTCTAGATGGTAGATGTTCTACTGTTTGTTTTTTTGGGGGTGGATTTTTTAGGGGTGTGTGTTTGCTTTGGTTTTGCATTAATGTTGAATTACCTATCTGATTGTGAGGACTGATGTTTCGGGGATGGGTGCTTTACAGATACATAGGAAGATAGGTTTCCCTGACCATTTGCAGTTTCAGAAGACAAATGACAAACGGAGCAAGGGAGGAAGATGTAATAATAATGTCCTTTCAACAACAACAAAAAAACCCTGCAATTTTGAATTAGAAACTGTTCTTGCCTGGGGGCTTTAATATCTCCCAGCCACGTGG
>KL258668.1:48328-62885 GCA_000699545.1 Podiceps cristatus | reverse complement strand
TTCACTTGTTCCTGAATTTTGAATATACAATTTAGGAAAAAAAAGCTGAATCGTTTTATGTTGACTTCAAGAAATAAGTGCTAAGTGATATTTGGGGAGTTGTGTTTTTTTTTTCCTTCTAATAGAGATGTAATGAAAATGTTAAGGTAATTTAAAAAGGCAGCATAAATTAGATACATCTGTTTCTTATTAAAACTGTAAGGCATATTCTCAGTGCTTAAAAGGTTACATGATGATAAATTGAACAATTAATACTCGTTTTTCTTTTTGGTATTGACCTCTACCTCAAGCCAAAACTCTTGCTTTTTTTTCTTCCTGGTAATAATGCAATAGATCAGAGCTCTCCACAATGCTTTCAGTTTTGGTCACAGATCTATCAGTCTTTGAAACCTATTATTTGTTCTGCACTTGAGGACAACAGTGTAACTGTTGAACATTGTGTTAGTTTGAAGGTAACAACTTTTTTTTTTTTTATGGTCTTTTTTTTTTTATAACTCTCACATCCCATTTGTACATTAAAAGCATTAAAAGCAGCACCTAAATCTGAGTGGCATCCTGGTGATACTTGATTTCTTTAGGGCAACATTTTTGTTTAAACTATACTTTGGATCTGTCTAAGAAACTCCATAACACTTCCTTTTAAATTTCTTTGTGTGTGTATGTAAAATAACAAGATCTTTCTACAGTATAATCCTGTATTCTACAGAATAATCCTGTAATGCTTATAGTTACAAAGCAAAAGTGTCTGCAAAGAAAACAGGGTTTATTCTGTAAGTTTCTAGGAAAGATAAGGAGAAGTAAGGGCTTCCACTACTACAGAGATAAAGGGTGTTCAGAGGGGAGAAATCTGAAACATAGTGATGTTTCAACATGCTATAAAATACGGTGGAGATGGCCCTCACTATTCTGCAGTGGCACAGCCTTGTGGTAGCCAGAAAAAAAGGAACAATATCACTTTTTTCTTCTGTCATCAAATCTAACGTATTGCTTGCTACATCTCCAAGTGGTTCCACTTCAGGATAATATCTGAATTAAAAATATGTTGTCTGAATACTTCACTTTTAGGGAATGACTAACCTCCTGTTGTGCTTCACTGGTAATTGGGTAGTTTTATGGGAAACTTCCCTAAATTCGATATTTCATGTAGCAAAACAATCTGTCCCTTAAGTGTCTATTCTATTAGTTAGAATTAAGTATTTACATACAATTTTCAAAGTGGTTATTGAAAATGAGACAACTGACTTACGTTTAATTCTTCAGATTTAGACAAATCTCAGTCTCCATTGAAAGGAATAAGCATACTCTGTTTGGATTCTAGGGAGCAATCACAGATGAAATCATACTATAAATTGGTGAACCATAATTAGTAAGTTAGACTGACTCTCAGTCCAATGAGTGTGTTACTTTTCAAATTACACCCCAAGTGTAACTGGTTTGCTTTTCCTTATTTTACTATCCTTACTATTTTTCAGTGAAAAATGGAAAATCAGGGTCCATCTGTTCAAATATCAATATACTTGATGAAAGAAACAAGCAAACAAACAAAACCCCCCAGAAAACACAAGAAACCCTCCCAAAAAACTTAAGAACTTCTTGGGCTACAGCAGCTTCAAAGAATAGTCATATACATGACAGAACCAACTCTTCTTGGTGGTGGCAGGTGAAACAAGGAGTGGCAGTGACCACACACATTTTGCCCTAGGAGGTTCAGGCTAGATGATAGGAAAAGCCTCTTCATTAGAAGGGTGGTGGAGAGCAGGAGCAGGTTGCTGAGAGAAATATCCTCGAAGGTTTTCAAGGCTTTTCATTGCTTTTCTGATCTATGGTGAGTGATAGTACTGCTTTAAGCAGAAGAATTAGGGGAAGTGACATCTAAAAGTCCTTTTGAACCAACGTTTCTATGATTCTGTGGTAACTTGCTTACAACTTTTCATTCAATGAGTTTGTCTACTTATATTAAACCTAAAGAACGTGTTTTGAATACATCACAAATATATAGATTGCTGAAATCTCATGAACTCTCAAAAGCAAAATAATCCCTGTGAATGAAGGTATGTAAACGTTTTTATTAATTTGAGAATTACTTGAGAAACTATTATGCAGTAGCCTCTAAACACATATTATTAGCTGGGTTGTACTTGTAAGATCGGAGGAGAAATGCAAATGGATTCCATTCCATAGGTATGAAATAATGATAAAATAGAGAAGTGGGACTCTTGTGTGTCTCCTGCTATGAAGACTAAATACAGCTGCCTTTTTTCCTCTTGCTTGCTTTAGGGACATCTTTACCTTTGAAATATACTTAATGTCAGAACGTGTTTTTCTATTTGGAACTGAAAGTGCATATTCACAAAGAAAATGGACTTGGGCAATAGCTAAGGTAATACTGATAATTATCTTTTCCAGTTAGGCCAGAATCCTTTGCACAAAGAATAAAGTGTCCTTGTTAGCTTAAAACCCTCTGAGAAGCCCTTCTTGATGAATACTGATCTATCTTGTGTGCAAAGGTTTCTTGTGCAGCAGGAAGAAATAACTTCTGTGATTTAATGTTTGAAACAAGATAATAAAATGAAACGGAAAAAGAATTGAAGCAACATTTTAATGCCGACCTTAAGAATATATTAAAGGTGCTCTAATATAAAGACCTATACTACATAAATGTATTTCAGCCAAGTTGTTTATGGTTGTGATTCTATTCTTTTATTTGCCGTAACAGAATTCATATAGCAGTACTTTATTTTATACAGAACCAAATGCTAATAGTCACATTCCTAATTAAATCAATCGTAGTTTACAAAGCAAAAACATTTGAGTTGTGGAGTATAAATGGAAAAAATGTTATACTTGATTTTATAATTTAAGTTTAGTGTTTATATGGGTTTATCAATGATAAATCTGAAAGTTTTATTTTTTACTATGGCTTACGTCATTGAATCTTATAGATTTGCAATATCTTGGTTTGTTTTTTTTTAGGGGAAGAGGGTTTTATTTCTTCATCTGACTCACCCCATTTTCTTTGGTAGCATTTTGTTCCCCCTGTGGCTGAATGCTTATTAGAGAGAGACTGTGACCTGATTGGCCAGCTGTACTACAAGGACTGCCATAACCTGGATCAGTGGAGAAAAGGCTGGTTTGCTATAGAGAAGTCGAGCCTTTATTTTTGTCTTGAAATGGAGAATGCTGAAGAAGATTCCATATATCTAAGGAGGTTGCAAGAGCTAAGTAAGAATTTTGCTTAACATCTAGAATTCAGGAAATACTCTATGGAATTAATTCACTGTTAAGGACATTTCTGTTACATTTTGAAGTCATAAATATTAGGGAGCTCAATAATTATTACTTTGCATGACACAGATGCTCTCTCAACTCTCATCTAAATATGGAGTTGGTAAAGTTCTGTCTTGTTTTTTTACCTATTTAGTGGCACATGCTAGAGATATTTTTCACGGCTTCATAATGAATGAAGACAGTTTTTGTTCCAGTTGCAGCAGTATCTTTCTTACAAGAGTACAGAATTGAATAATAATATATGACCTTTGGGGATTATTGTCTCATATTTTTGACAGGGCAGAAATACTCACTGCAGAACATGTTCTTGAGATGATTGACAGGCCTAGTTGTAAAATACTCAAAAGTACTGGGAAAATTATAATTCTCTTGGAAAACTGTTTCACGGATTAATAGACATATTCCCCCTCCCGATACTAAAAATACTCTTAGCTTAATCTCATGATGTGGAAAGATAAGAACGTTTATACAAATAGTCTTCTATGACTAATGTCATATCATTGTCTGTAATTATGCTCTGAATCCTCTTGAAGCATATATATACCCTACTTGTTTTTATATTGAACAAGGGAATATGTTACATGGGAAAGTAGAAATAATTTGAGATTTTATAATAAAGTAACATAGAGAAGATAATTTAGCTCGTTGTTGGTGATCCTCTTAGTAAGTGCTGTCAGATTATGGACTGTTTTGCAGGAATTTGCCTAAATGCCATCAGGCTTTCTACTGTTTATTTACTGCCATCTTACATTTTCTGTGAGTAACTCTGTGAAGGTGGTTTTTAATCAGGAATATTTTTATGCCTCTAGCTATCTTTTAAATTGTGAGTACTTTCTGATCTTGATTCAGAATTAAAAGGTTATGCAGTAGAATTGTTTCTGGTATTAATTTTGATAATGCAACTGTAATTGCTCCTACCCTAATCATATGAGCATTCAAAATCTGTGTATAGAAATGAAATGCACATTTAGCTTTCAGTTGAAAATAGTTTTTGTTTGAGTTTTGATTTTTAAATATCAGTTGTATAACAGAGTTGTATTTCTTGGAAATATTATATGTACATTCTCGTGTCTTTTCTTTGATTTCTGATTTCCCCAAAATAAATCTGCTCCACTATTAAAACTGAATTGTATAACTGAAGCTTGCCGAATAATTGAATCATCAGTGGCAGTATAGTTAGTTACCTTCCTAATATTTGACTCATTAACATAAATGAGGCCAGGTGTATGTGTGATACGAAAACATCATATAACATGCATCAGAGTATGTTCATTAAGCTTCATTGGTATTCAGGAATTTATTGTCTGTGGGAATTAGTTGAGATAAGATGTGGTTTATATATAAGACCTAAACTTTAAAAGAATTAAGTTTTCAGAATTGTGAAGAGAATACATTTAATTTACTGTTTTTAGTATAGAGCACAATATAGTTTTATAAGCACTGTTACTGGAAGCTATCCAGATGTATCTTCTGTATTATGTATAATGTAGGTATTTTTCAGCGTCCTTTTTTATCAGGAGTAGCATAAGGCAACATAAAGAAGGGTGTCAGTGATTGTCACAGTATAACATAAAACTTACATTATGTTATTGCAAATATCTGTGGCCACTAGAGTGCAAGTAAAATTAATGAATTCAAAAATCCAGCCTACTTCTACATCATGATATCTTTTAAAACTTGTATTTACAAGTTTAATATACTAAAACACCGTAGCATGTTTTCATATTAAAATGCATGTTTAACCTTTCTTTATAATTTTCCATGTTAATTTTTCTTCTAAATGAGAGTGTATTGTGGTGTTTTGTGGAATTTCGTTTATTATCAGCAGCATTCTTTCTTTGAAATGTTTAAGAATTCCATGCTCCTTTTATCAATGAAGATCATTTTGGAAAAAAACATGTATGTGTTTGCCTATAAATATGTGTCTATGTAGATCATATGAATGTGTATGTGTTTTGCTTTCAGCAATCAGTAGTGTGACGCAAAATGGAGAGAAAATAGATGTCCTGCTGCTCGTTGAAAAAGGAAGGTAAGGTTCCCATCTGAATAAAGCTTTGATCCGCTTCTATATTGATGTCTCTGGATTCTTGCTGATCAGTCATGGAGCTTTTTTACTTGCAGTTGCTAGAGTGAGAGTAAATTTGCAGATTTTTTTTTAAAGGAGGGAAAGTCTTTGTGTATTAATTACGTTTTATGTCTGTGTCAGGAAATGCTAACAAGTACTGCTTAATTAAAAGCAGTTTTCCCACTGAGAAAATAATTCCCAGTCAGATTAGTCTGCCAATAACGGTTTCTTCAAAGAGACCTAACTTCTTTTACCCTGTAAAGAAAGAGTACTTCTTTGCAGCATTTACTCCTTAGTTCTCGATTTTTTTATCACACTTACGTCCCAGAATTCTGTCTCAGTCCGTACGTCAGGATTGAGAGGGTATGTATGAGTCCCCTGGTTAGTTTTATTGTAATGTCTGATCTGAGTTAGCAACGTACTAGCTAGAAAAGACATACTTGTGCAGCAAATATGATCCATGTGTGCTTCCAAGTAGGTAATATTGCGCTGGGTCTATCAAATATAGTGAATGGGAGGTTGAAACTTGGAAGTGAGGTATAGGGTATTTCTGCCTCATATATGGGTACACATGTAAAGATGAAAGTAAAATCATTGAAAATTCTTATTGTTTAATAGGTTGGGAGTTTATTTCAATGGTTAGATTATTGAGCAAGTGTCTGTGTAGGAAGTGGTGCAGTGTTCACACAATCTTCTGAACAGCCAATAATAGATTAATAAAGAATGATTGTTTTTCTCTTTGGGGAAAGTGAAAAAAACAAAACAAACCAAGGCAGAAACCTTTGACATCTATTCAGAGTTGGAGAAACTCATTGGAAGTTGTGTGTTCTGAATTTTAACTCTTCCTTAGATACTGTTTAAGTTCCAGAATTCAGTAAGGCTTGCAGATCAGAAATAAACACTTTTTCCTGTTGGGTTTTTTCAACGAAGCGTATTGAAAGGTTCAGCATTAAGTAAGGGGCATAGACCAACCAGGGAACCAGAGGTGTCTTATTCAAGGTGCAGTCCAATACATGAATACAAACTGTGCAACTTATTTTGTAGATACCGTCGCTGATCAAAACTTCTAACTCATATTATTCCTTTCATTATATTATTTCTGCCAAGTGAGGGTAGGTTTTTGCTGAACTTCTTTAATGGAAATTCTGAACTATTTGAAAGTAATTTCAACAGAAGCGACAGTTGATTTTTGGTGGCCATGAGTGTGTTTAATTTTTCTTCACTGAAGTCTACCTTAAATAATTTAATTGCTTAGTGTTCACATTACCTTAACCATTAAAAGCCGTATGGGTATATAATTGTTGGCATAGTGATTCTTGCTTAGGATATTACTCCAAAAGTATCCAGGTGTTCAGCACAGTTGCATGATACTGCATCTTGCAGTGGTAAGAAGTTTAATGTGTGTGTGGGGAAAATGATTAAATACAAAATCACCTTTATCTTTAGACTCAATTATTGTAAATGGAAACAAAACCAGCAATCCTTCTTCTGCCCCTCCAAACACTAGATAAATCAATTAATACCTTTGAGAAGTCATCAGCATCAACTAAATGATACATCATAGTTTCTATGTTTTTCTATTTTGTCTGTTATTTTATAGCAGTGCTTGTCTAATGCCAAGTTTTGCATAGGCTGATCACTTGGAAGAGATCCTATATACTGATCTATTGACAACTTTCACATTAATTTGTTAGTCACTTAAATGGAGGATAAATGATAAAATCCCCAAAACTGGTATGTAAAGGATGAAACAAAACACGTAAGATTTTTCCAGAATTAAGAAAAGTTAGGGGGCATGGGGAGACGACACACAAACACAAAAAAAACCCAGACCAAACCAAAAAAACCCCAAGAAGTAACTGTGGTCGATGTCTTACAGCATCTTGCTAAATGTTGCTATAAGAAATTATGAAAATACCTTGAATATTTTCTTCCTGAAGCTCATGCTGTTCTTCTGTTGTTTTTGTTACTGACTTCAAACTAACTTCCCATTACTTACAAATACTAATGACCTTTTTCAAGTCTCAGTCATTGGGTTGATTAATTATGGAAGATCATACGTTACACATTCCTCTTTTTCTTTCACACTTTTTCCATTGGGTACTGTAGGCAAAAGAATGACTTAAGTTGTTACAAACGGAATTCTTAAGAGTGATTGCATATGCAAGTAAACAGATTCAGAAATATAGAATCTTAAGTCTTACTATTGAAATAATTGTAATAAATCTGTGAATTTTGGTCTTTTAAAAAATGCTCAGTAAATTTATGTCTCTGCTAAATTCATGGGGTACACAAATTGCAAGAGTTTACAGTTGATTTTGGGCTGCAAGGTATGTAATGCTTTCCAGCTTGTATAAATTACAAGAATTCAGAGGGAATACTACCAGAAGGCGTATGAGATTTTTCTGGAATGTCTTAGGTATGAATATAATCGACTCCTGCCTCACTCTCCTTTTTTTCTCCCCTCTTCCTCTACCCCATTTCCTACTTAGCACCTCGCTGTTCATTTATTCTGACGTATTCAGGGAAAGAAGACTACCAGCCCAGACATATGAGGTGGTAATCATACTATGTAAACTGTTGTACATTTTAAAGTAATAGCATATCATAAGAGGCTGAACCAAGCCAAAACATGTTCAAAGTATCAAGACTTCTCTTTTGAAGATTGTTGTTGTTTTTGAAGCTCAGTGTACTTCCTACATTTTCATAATAATCCGAGATTTTTTCTAATTCTGGATTAGATTTCTATGATAACTTTTCTAATTCTAGATTCTCCCCCCATCCCCCTGCCCCAGATCTCAAAGATGTTTCATGTTTGTCTTTGAGTGCCTTTGATAAAGTAAATTAGAGAGGAGCACCCTGCCTTTTGTAGCACCTGTTGAAATTTTATTATACTCTGATCTCTGTTGAAATATATTGTCCAACCTGTTAGAACTATTCCCAACCCACCTAGAAATCCTGACTTCTCAATACACTGTTTTCTTATGCCATAATCAGATGGTCATTTGCCTGCTCTTATGTTCTGCTTTCATCGTTAAAATGCTTCTTGCTTTGTTGGTAGAAGTGGCAAACTATTTTGCAGATTTCTGTGTCTGACACTTCCCTTTGCCACACAGAGTTGTCTTCTGGTTTGCTCCATATTCGTTTTGTTTTTTCCCTGCCGCCAGTCTCTCCTGTCTATTTGTAAGATTCCCAAAGTGACTGGTGATACCTCTTGTTGCCATCCAAACAGAAGTTGCATAGTAGATAGATGAAGAAGCTACTCCTGTGTGGTTCAACAGAGGGATCTTTAGACTGAAGTGAGGAAAGGAGTCTGAAAACAACTGTATACAGTAATTTTTAAATATATCTTCTATATATAAAATTTAATGCAAAATCTCTAATGCCATACATTAAGGAAAAACAGTTGTGCAGACAATTCAGTTTCAAATGTTTCTTCTTTCTGTAATCATTTAAGCTCTTTCTTAGGTGTCAGTGTATGTTTTCAGACCATGATGTAATCCAGATGGTTCCGCCCCCTTTCCCCCCCTTCTCTTGTAGTTAGCTCTTTCTTATTATAGACAATAAACCTTTGCTATATTCTGGAACAATTAATTTATGCTGATGGTTCGTTAATTACAGTGCTTTTTTCTTAACCCTTGGATGATAGCAGTAAGATGTAGTTATGAGCACAAAATTCTAGAATCCAGAAATAATCTAAACATAAGACTCAGATGACTTATGCTGCCACTATGATATGCTGGATATAAGACCCTTAATATCCTTTGACAAAATATTGCTGACCTTTGTTATATAGCTGTAATTATTAGTGGAGTTTCCATGCTTTAGTTGCAATTTGATTATTCCTATGTAATTTCATAGCAATGCATACCTTTTTACTACCTCTGTTTTCAGACACGTGGATTATTAGAATCACTTGACAGTTGCCAGAGGGCACTGACTTGTGCTGACGTCTGTTTCTCACCCTTCCTCCCTTCCTCCACAGCCCATACCCAGAATCATACAGTGTCACTGCTTTCCCAGTGCAGGTTGTGCAACAAAGCATACAGACGTAGCTAAAGCTACTAGTGTGGACATTGCAGGGTGGGTTAAAGATAAGCCTTTGCACTGTTCTGGATGAAGTGTGATCACATACATTGTTTGTCTGACTACTGATGCAGAAGAATGTGATGGCAGTCCACAATAATGTTTAAAAGCTAAAAGTAGCTTCCTTGATGTTGAGACTAGGTGACTGCGGACTGCTGCAGTCATTTTTGGCAATTCAGTTGCCTCAGTTCACTAAGGCAGGAATCTATATTCGTGGGTCTTGTTTGTTTGAGTACTTAAATTATTAATTTGTTGGGTATGGACTGTATGTACTTCACACTTAACAGAGCAAAAACTCTGCCATTATTGACCTGTAGTCACTATTGCTAACTGTTTATGAAGTGTTTGCTCCTTATCAATTTTTTGAACTGGAAGAAATAGCACGTATATAAACATAATGTAGAAGGTGCTAACCATATTGTAAGAATGCATTTTGATTCAGTCTGTGCAAAGCAGTTGTTAGTCTGCACGATAGGTAGATTTTTATAAACATTACAGCAAAAATTCTTTCAAACATTACTTTTATAAGCTTGGAAGTATTCTTGACATTAAGTTGCTCAGTTTTATGGTACATGGGACGGCAGTACACTTCAGTCTGTGTTTATATGCTTAGTCTTAAGCCTTGCATTTAATAGCACTTTATATTTTAATAATAGCAATTAGTTCAGTGAGAAATCCATGTATTGGTTATTACTGCTGTCTCCGAAAACTGTGTGGAAGAGACAATGACATGAAAAGCAGAAGCTGTATCTGCAAAGCTGTCTCTATTGCTTCATGAAATTCTGTAGAAGGCTTCTGCTGTGCTTTGAGGAAAGTTCTGCTTTTCTGCTGATAACTATTTCTCCTTTCCTTTTCATAATACCTTCTGGGTTCATGGAGTTAGTTTCCAAGTAGGAAAAAAAAATAATATTGTTTAGCTGAAAGTGTTAAAATTAGAAGAAATGCTTAAACTTCTTATTCATACATTGTTGTATGTTTTTATGATTTAAATGTATTCTAGATGTGCTCCCTCTCTGCCAAAAATGCTGCAGTTTGAGATGAGCTTTCTAAGCCACTTCCACAGTAGATTAACTGAATACTGAACCGTGTCTGGTATCGGTTTCATTTCCTTTTCTTTCTTCTCTCTTTTGGTGTTGTGGTAAATACTGAAAATACTTCTCTGACTTTTCTGACTTTGCTGGGTGAGATTTTTGACTGGGCGAAGTTAATTAGGTGCCTTCTGTGAATGATCCAAGTTCCACAATAGCAGCAAGATTTTTCATGTTTGTTTTTTACCAGCAATTTCTCTTTCATGATTGTGTTGGTGCTATAGGACTGCTACTTAAAAAGATACCCCATTTTCTTTGTTAATTATTATATAACCTCTTCCTCTGTAATTTGAATTTAATTCAACAGCTTTTCAAATTTTGGGAAACAATGAGAGCATCATCTCCTGGTAGTTCTTACATGTTTTTTTCTAATGTAATACATTGAGGGGGTGATGGGAAGATCCATAGAAGATGGTCTTTTTCATATAGTTTAGGTAATTCATATATTAGAACACTTAATTGGCAGGCGCATGATTTAGACTTTGATATCTCTGTGAAAACATACAGATAAGTTTAAATTACCTTTGAAGTTCTACTTCTGTAGAACTACTGTATTTCCTCTCTCCTCTTCCTGTACTGATTCATTGATACACAGCAGAGTTGCCCTTTTCGTGTTTAGAAGTAATAGTATTTTCAGTTTACAGTATGATGCTTCCTTTACATATCATAATTCTTTAGTTAACAAGAAATAATCCATTGAGATTTCCATTTATCCTTTTGCATAATACCATAATGTGAATCCTGCTGTTCTGCAGGGAAAATAAAGACAATAATATGCATATATGTGTGCATCTCTTGTGTTGGGAAACAACATAAGTCTTTTATAAATTATAGTCCTAACCTCTGCTGATCTGTGAATAATAGCACTAAAGGAGTAGTGTAACATGCACTGTCAGACTCTCTTCCACTCAGTTCAGACTTTCTCATTTCCTCTTACATACGGCTACAGCAATACCAGAGGATGTCAGGGTGACGTGCTGTTTGGAAGCCATTGGTTGAGAATCACCCATGTAGGATATCCATTCTGATAGGTCTTCAGAAAATGTTTGAAAGTATTGAATTAGACACACTCGTTTTGCTGTAAAAATTTGAGCTTTATGCACATTATTGTTTTTTCTTAATGGGAAAGAGGCTGGGTATTTTTACTATCCAGGCATGTGTGGTGGTTAATATGACTTTTGAAGTCATAAAGGGGGCTTCAGTAAGATGAAATATTCTGTTGTCTCCTACTCTGCTGCTGAATGGCTAAGTCTATATGGTGGATCCCGAGAATACTTCAGATCCTGGATCTGTGTACGTACATTGACTACATCCTCACTTCCTATGGAGAGAGTCATGCTAGAATGAAGTAGTTTATAAAAGCAAAATTGGAAGTTGCTAATAAAAAAAAAAAAGAAATTAAATATTCCATCATTATATATAATGCTTTGGGTTTTCTTCCTAAATAAAATAATTTAAATGAATGTTTATATTTTGATTGGAAGTATTTCCTTAGAAGTTCAGTAGACCATTTTAACTTTTCCTAATTAGCAAATAAATTGTCATTAAAGAAAATGAATCATTTGCATGCCTACATGGGAGATGAAAAGCATGTACATAGAAAAGTTTGCTTCCTATTTAACACTTAAATCAGTTTCTTATTACATACATGTGTATGGGTGGACATACACCATTAATCTTTCCAATTTTGGAATTGTGTCTTAGAAGCTAGCCTGTCACAGCTAAACTGGTGAGATTATTGTAGTATGTTTAAATAATAAAATAAGAACAGGGCCATGCTTTAAGCAGGTAATCAAAGAGTTGCACTAACTTGTTCTACTTCAACTCTTAGTTTTTTTCATACATATCCTTTAGCTCTGAGATTTCCTGAGGGTGATCATTTTGATACATGTGAAGGAAGTTCAGTATGTCTCAGCTTCTCTACAGAAGTGGGGGGTGGGGAATTGAAAAGAAGGAAAGCCTTTTCCAGTATTGAAATATATCGCTAAATTTCTCTTTGCCACTTAACTGGGACTTGGACTTGTGAATGCACGGTGTCGGAGCAAGACTGAGTAAGAGTAATTAAAATGTTGGTTAGGTTCTTTCAAAGGCCTGTGGCAGTGTTGTTGATCTTCCTTCTTTTATTGTGACACTGCTAGTACAAATGTAGGTTGGGGCACAAGGGGTACGTGGGGGAGATACTGTAACAACAGGCCACCACCACAGCTTTATGTTGTAGAAGGTGCCTTGATGTCTTATTCCAAGTATTTCTTACTTTTTCCAGGCATGTGCTATATTGCTGGAGTACAATAACATCAGTTTTCCATTTCTTTTCTCCATTCAAAGTATTTTTATACTTTTCAGAACGCTATACATCCATGGCCATACAAAGCTGGATTTCATGGTCTGGTATACTGCAATTGAAAAAGCAGCAGGTACAGATGGTAATGCATTACAAGATCAGCAGCTCAGCAAAAATGATGTTCCTATTATAGTGAACAGCTGTATAGCATTTGTTACACAGTATGGTAAGTATAGTGGATTTTATTCAACCTAAGATCATTTGTATAATACCTAAGCTCTCACACCATCAGATCTTACTGAGTGAGTTTATATATTACCTAAAGCAAAACCATACCCTTCGTTAGCCTCATGACTCTTTGATGCAGTGGTGAAATATGCTACCACACATCTGAGAATGGGCAGTTTGGGGAAATACAACTTGGTAGATGTCCTTTATAGACACTTCCCTATTTTAAAAATTGACTTATTTACCTAATGTAGCTCAGCTGTGGGGTCCAGTGCTTCAGTGCAGAACACCTCAGCTCTGAAAATAAGCTATGTGAACCATGAAAGGCTATGACCTGGACTGGTCAGCACATCTGGGAAACTAACTACAGAGCCAAACTCAGTCTTAAGGTTGCTGTTTTTTCAGTATAATAGCCTATAATAGCCCACGCTGGAAAGGTGGGCCCGGGTGAACCTAATGGAGTCCTGTGTCCAGATCTGGGGCCCGCAATACAAGAAAGATGCAGAACTGTTGGAGAGGGTTCAGAGGAGGCCACGAAGATGATGAGAGGGCTGGAGCACCTCCCCTATGAAGAGAGGCTGAGGGAGCTGGGCTTGTTCAGCCTAGAGAAGAGAAGGCTGCGGGGGGACCTCATTGCAGCCTTCCAGTACCTGAAGGGAGCGTACAAACAGGAGGGGAACCAACTTTTTAAAAAAAGGGTAGAAAATGGCAGGACAAGGGGGAATGGATTAAAGCTGAAGGAAGGTTGGTTTAAATTAGATATTAGGGGGAAGTTTTTTACAGAGAGAGTGGTGAGGTGCTGGAACAGGCTGCCCAGAGAGGTGGTGGACGCCCCATGCCTGGAGGTGTTCAAGGCCAGGTTGGCCGGGCCCCTGGGCAACCTTGTGTAGGTCCAGGCCAGGAGGTTGGTGTCCCTGCCTGTGGTAGGGGGGTTGGAACTCTATGATCCTTGGGGTCCCTTCCAACCCAAACCTTTCTATGATTCTATAATATCTGTTTTCTTGTGAAATGTTAAATACATATCAACTCCATACAAATCTGCCTTCAGGATAAATGTGTCTGTAATCTCTGTCAGTATGAGAAAGCCTTATTTGTATTTCAGTGATTAAATTTTAACTGAATAACTTTTGAATATGGTAACACTGCATTATGGTAAGTAGTTGTGTCTGGGTTACAACCAAGAGGAAAAAAAAAAGCTTTTGCTAAATTATTTAGTAATCATTAGCAATAGGAATTATTCTGAGTATAGTTTACATTGTTTCATGCACTGAAATCTTGTTAAAGCAAGGTAGTTATGTCCAGCACTCAGAACAATCCCTCATGTGTGTTCTAAATTAAAATTCAGTTTCCTAATGTCTTTTTTAAAAGTTAAATTGAAAAATATGTTTGTTCAGGATCAGCATTACTGGGTGTTAAATATTCATTTGAAAGCCAAAGAAATTTTTTGTATACATTTATTACATGCATAAATGGTTTTGTGTCATCATGATAAAGGTTTTGTCTTTAGTTGTGTTCTATAGA
>KL258668.1:0-48294 GCA_000699545.1 Podiceps cristatus | reverse complement strand
CATCCCTGCCAGTAAAGCACAAATCAAGTGGTAATGCTTGTGGGCCATACAGGGAAGGTGAATTGCAAGAACATGAGACATGATTTCGTAGGTTTTGACAGTACTTAATTTTACAGGTACATAAGAAAAGCAAGGTTTCATATGAAATACAATTCAAGAAATGTGGGGAAACACCTCTACAAAGAGAAACAATGGGACTGTACATCTATGCCAAACTTCCACAAGTGTTTTGGTTTTGTGTTTTGGTTTTGTGTTTTGGTTTTGTGTTTTGGTTTTGTGTTTTGGTTTTGTGTTTTGGTTTGGCAGCTCTCATATGCAATAATTGAAGGTAGTCTTGACTGTGGTTTAGACTATGAATTTTCTTTTAAGTTGTCTTTGAGCTGTGGTATTTTTAGTTGTTAAATACAAGTGTAGTAGCTGCCTGATGTCTTCCTGAATGTGAGAAAAATCAAGAAAAATAGGAATACTTTCTACTAATCTGAGACTTTTAAGAGTGAAATGTTTCAGATTGGATGAATACAATAATACTTTATTGAGTACTAAGTTGAGTTGATCAGTAGGGTAACAAAATAGTGGGAGTTTTGCTCATGAAAGCAACCTTGTTTTATGTGTAATACAATACCAGTCATCAAAACTTCTTTTTTTTACTGTGCCTTTTGAAACTTGTTTTAGGAAGTTCTGAAGAGATTTGGGGATTTCAGTTGCTGTAAAATATTCCTGAAATTGTGATCCCAGGCTTGCTTAATATTATGATGTGTATTTTTTGCAAAAAGGTCTGATTGGGTGTAAGCAGGTTTGGCAGGTTTTTTACTAACAAAATGAGTACGTACAAGAGGTTAGAGATATTTTAGTAGGAAATACGATGTATTTGAGGGCCAGATATGCTTTTCATATACTTATATTTGGAATTTTAAAAAGAATACTCAATTTTACATGTATCTGTTTTTCTGTCCTGTGCTTCTGTAACTTAGGTTTAGGTAGCAAGCAAATCTACCTTAAGAACGGTGATCCTTCCAATGTGGCTGAACTGCTGGAAAGCTTCAAAAAAGATGCAAGGAGTGTTAAACTAAGAGCAGGAAAACATCATCTTGAAGATGTGACTGATGTATTGAAACATTTTCTTTCTCAAATAGATGATGCACTTCTCACTAAAGAACTTTATCCATTTTGGATCTCTGCGTTAGGTAATGTTTTCAGTAACACTCAATACAGGAAAGGTGGTATGGACATTTTCAGTATAAAGTTTGAGGGGGCTGTTAATTACTTGCCCTGTGTTGACCTATGTTATTTGATAATTGGCAAAACAATAGTAGTAACGAAAAAATTGTTTAGAGCTTGGCTGCAATCAGAGATGATTTTATTCCCTTTAAGTGAACAATATAATGACAAATAGTGATGTTTCCTTCACAATATGTCTGTAAACACTAGACCAATATTGCACTGTGTTGTAGTTGGATCAGCCAAGGTAAGAAGTGGTGATTAATGTTTTATTGTAGAATTCAAGAAATAGACAAAAGTTAGGGTAGGCAAAAAGCATGTTCTCTGTCTTTCATCCATATGTAGAGGTTTAGTTCAAAAGTGGCAAAATGTTGATGCTATCATCTACACGATAGTTAAATGACAGTTTTGGTGCTTAAATTCCTCAAATATTCTTTATGAACATGCATACAAAATTATATGTATTAATGTAAACTTGTGCACAACTGTTACTTTTTTTTTGTTTCCTTAGAAATATTAATTTAATTTGAAAGAAAATTTAAGTAATTTTAATCTGAACTGTAATTTGTTATGTGTTTAAAACATGAGGATGTGTGACTCTGTATGGTTAAACAGAGAACCATGACATTACTAATACGTTAATTAGTTACTCATTACATATTGTGAAGGTTTTTATAGTGTTCTTAAAAAAACAGCTATATTTCTGTTTGTTTCTGTGTTGCCACATTTACAGACTGCAAGGCACAAATTCTTTCCCTCCCAAATGGTGCTATAAAATTGCAGATGATATGTAGAAGTAAGAGGTGCATGGGAAAAGCTAAGCTAGAACATTAATTTTTACATTAATGCATTGAAATCATACAGGCCTATTTACTGTGTGTGGTGAGTTTTGTCTTTATTAAAAGCATATTCCTCTCTGATTTTGCTGAAGTTCAAACATATGGAGGTTGCTTTAATATGAACCACTGGAAGTTTGGGAGATTCAAGTATGAGTATTACATATTTTTGACCTTTAACTTCAATTTGAACAAACTAGAGGAAAAAATATTGAGGATTTATTCACATACCACAAGATTGCTCTCCTCTTCTGAGAAATCAGAAAAAAAGTTTTCTGAAGCAGTTTAGATTTAGTCAGCTCTTTTCTGAAAGTGCATAATGGTGTTAAAGTGATTTATCTTCCTGATTTGTACATGGGGCTAAAATTCTGCTTTAGCTTTACAGCAGAGAATCCTATCCTGTTATACTTAAGTGACACTGAAAGTACTTGTGGGAGGACTAAAACACTTAGGAAGATGGAGCAGAAGACCTTTAAACTGTTTATTTGTTGCGTGTTTGTTTATTTTTTCTTCCAATTACTGAAGAAATGAAAACACAGTGCAGTAGTTAGTGGAGAGTGCTAGCAATCAGCTGGAAGAGATGAGGGTTCTTATGTGCTTTTTCTTTTCAGAAACTTGAGAGAAGCAAGGGACTGAGAAGAAAAAACTAAATTTACGTTAACTTTTCTCATCTCCTGAGCAAGATTATGCTCTGTAGTATGTATGCAGCGCAGGGAGGCTGAATTATCTTGAAGGCAGAGGGCTATGGCTGTTTCTCAGATACTGTAATTCCCATGGCTGGAATTCCTGTCATTGGCTTTGCCCCTGTTCAGCTGTGTAACTTCATACAACTTATTGACCACTCTTTCCCTTTTGCTTTCCTTTTATCAGTCTTATATATCTGGATCTTTAATTTGGGCCTTGAAACACTTTTCCAATAAAAAAAGATGAAAAGGCCTTTTCCTTTCTCATCTCTGGGAACAATTCGAAGTACGTTTGCACTTGTTGCATACATAGATGCACTCACACATGTACATGCACAAACTACAAGTTAAATATCCTTTGAGAGGAGAAACAATTACTATCCTGGGATTTAGTCTTGAACTGTAGCAAATGGTGCTTGAATATAGAACTGGCCCTCTTTATTGCTGGTACTGTTTCCCTGAACTGGTGTACAATAATAGACTTTGTTAATAGTAGATTGTCAGATTTGCCTTTATGAAGAAGAGGTTGATTGGGTAAATTGTAATTTTAAATGACTAGATGATGCAAATATAGTTAATGAGAACTGCTGTTGGTTTTTAGAGTGCATTGTTATTAATGCTCAATTATTATTATTTTCTGGCAGATACACAGAATGAAAAGGAACGTGTGAGGAAGTATGGAGCTTTTATTCGAACGCTTCCACCAGTCAATAGGGCAACTTTGGCTGCTTTAATTGAACATCTTTACAGGTCAATGCAAGTGATGCACTGTAGCAGAGAAATTCTTGTAATGTGTTCTCAGTGTAACTCTACTATAAATGAAATGTGGCTTGTTTTGTTAACTACTAAGCATCAAAAGCTTACTTAGTTGTGATGATTAATTATATTTGATTCACTTTAATTTGATTGTTTTTTCTTTGGTTGTATTTTTAGCAGTAGGTATCTATAAATATCAGTGGGATGGAACAGCCTTACAGTGAGAGAAGGCTGCCAGTGTATGTGCCCAAGTAGGATAATTTTTGATGTAGCTTCTTTATTATGACCTTATTTTACCCCGGTTCACTGGCCTTCCAGAGGATTGTTGCAATTGGTTGCAAATGGTTCTTGAAATTAAAATATTTTCTCAGAGAAAATGTCCTTCTCCACAATCTGTATCGGACATAACTTTGAGAATTAGCTGCCCTTTCTGTTTTTCATCAATACTTCATTTTGCAACTGAATAAAAAACGTGACTTGAATGATTCTGCAGTGTCATGGTTAAATAGTAATGTTCTATATTATATTATCTAGTGGACAAGTCAAATTATATTCCTGGTAAATTGTATTGGGTAGAGAATGTGTAGAACCTTTTCTTTACAGGGTACTGTGTTCAGAAGTTATATTACATAGCTAAATTCATAGCAGATGTCATTTAGAAACTATTTATGCATTATTAAATTGATTGGTGCCATTATTGGGATAAAGATTATGGCAAGTATTGCATTCATCATTGTTTCTAAGTGTATCCAGTTCAGATATATTAATACGCTGTTATATCTGTTCTGAAAGTAGTTTGAAATCATGTGTATAACAGTAAAAATTCTGTGATGCTGTAAAGTGCACCTAAAAGAGGGCACATTATGCAAACAGCAGAACTGATATGAAAACTTTACCGTAAGCGTAGAAACTAAGGAGGATCTAATTTCTTTCCACATTTTGTTTGATCTTAGATCATAAGTTTGTAGGCTATACTTACAAAATATTATACATAACATAAAATATGATACATAACATAGCAAAGCTGTATTCAGCGTTGGTGTGGCCTCACCTTGAGTACTGTGTGCAGTTCTGGGCCCCACCATTTACAAAAGATATGAAGGTACTTGAATGTGTCCAATGGGCAACAAAGCTGGTGAAAGGCCTCGAAGGCATGGCCTATGAGGAGCAGCTAAGGACTTTGGGCTTGTCTAGTTTGGAGAAAAGGAAGATGAGGAGCCACCTCATTGCCCTGTACAGCTTCCTGAGGACTTGGAGAGAGAGGTGCTGAGCTCTGCTCCTTGGGATCCAGTGATAGGACACATGGGAATGGTTCAAAGCTGCATCCAGGGAGGTTCAGGCTTAATATTAGAAAGCATTTCTTTACCGAGAGGGTAGTCAAATGCTGGAACAGGGTTTCTAGAGGTGTGGTCGATGCCCCAAGCCTGTCAGTGTTTAAGAGGTATTTGGACAATGTTCTTAATAACATGGCTTAACTTTTGGTAAGCCCTTATGTGATCAGGCAGTCAGAGTAGATGATTGTTGTAGGTCCCTTCCAACTGAAATATTCTATTCTATTCTAAATAATTTTGATATCAATTGAGATGCAGATAGAAAGTAAAAGTTTTCATTTCTTAATGAGATGTGAGACAAAGAATATAAAGAAATAAGTATAAAAAAGAATAAATAATATTAACATTACATTTAATGTAGTTATTCTTTTTAAAATGCATTCCATATTCTGTACAGGAGCCTCAGACAATTAAAGGAACAATGAAACCTCCTAAATATTTTATTTTTCCTTCAACAGGGTGCAGAAGTGTTCTGAAATCAATCATATGAACCCTCACAATCTAGCCATGGTGTTTTCCTCATGCTTATTTCAAACTAAAGGCCAAACTAGTGAAGAAGTCAATGTAATTGAAGATCTAATTAAAAATTATGTGCAACTTTTTGATGTATGTATCTTATATGAAAAGTGTCCTAATTGCTAAGCTGTTAGATATGCTAAAATATAGAAATTTCCTTAAAGGTGATCTTGGTATTAGTTACACTGTCGGATGATTTGCGGGGCTTTTGAACTCTTAATTCAGTGGACATTGGTTTTTTTTGTCTGCTTTAAATTTTATTTCCCAGCTAGCTTAGCCTGTGTAGGAAAGACTGTATTTACAGGATTGCTGTGAACTACTGTTTTCCAGAATGGTGCACATTAGTATGCTGGTCTCAGCAAGAAGAATTGTAAGAACATTTTAAGATTATGATTATTAAAAATAGCACTTCTATTCAGATTTTATGGGCCTGATCAGAACTGAAGCATGGAAGAATTCTATGTTCTTAGTCTCTGAGCTGTGGTTACAATAAAGACTAGAGAAAGTGTTTGGTTCCATAGGCCTTGAAAGACCACTAAATCCAACTAGATAGAAAAGATACTGCTAGCAGCAATTCATATTAGACATTTTGGTTTAGATCTTACTCTGCCACTGTAGCATTGTCTAGCCGTTTTTCATAGACCCCTGTCTCTTCTGATATGTATTTGGTAAAGTTTATGGTAATGAAACCCATCAATTAAGTGCTGGTTTTGACACAGAATATTTTGCATAGCTGCTTCTGTAAGAACATGATTAACAATATTGTTAATTGTAACAATATTATTGTTATGTTATTATTTACTATTGTTAGGTGTAAGCATTCCTCTGTATTTGTATTTATCTTAGTTTATTACATTAAATCAATGTGTGCTAGTTTATGTTGTAATTCTTATACTAGCTTGCTTATACTTACTAATGTTTAAAAATGATCCGTTTTAAACAGATAAATGAAGACCAGGTTAAACAAATGGATACAGAGAACAGCTTTATTACCAGGTGGAAAGACACTCAGGTAAGTGGCAAATGTCAGCTAGTATGAAAACAATTTTAACAAAGACTCTTTTGTTGGTTACTGATTTTTATACCTAAGTTTCTAAATGTAAATTTCTAAGTTTGTATAGTGACCAGTGTTGTTGTTTGCTGCACTGAGGGAAACAAAATGAAATAAAAGGAGGCATAAACTGATAAAGCAAAACAGTTCTGTGTAAAGCATACTGTGGAATTACGGCCTGAACACTGGGAGAATTTACAGGTTGTTACATGCTTTTACTATGCTTCATAAATTGTACTAGAAGGAAATGGTCAACATTTGGAAGTGTGAAGGGGATGAAGTGTCATTTTTTTTTTTTTTTAATTTTAAACATGTATATTAAATACCTTCAAGTTTATATTAATACTTGTATTATTTCATGAGTTTTGGGTATACATGGTCTCTCTTCATTAGAGTTTCACTATCCCTTTGAGTTTAAAGCATCTGAATCTGTAGCTGCATCCTGTTTTGTGACCACTTCTAGAACCCCAAGGCACAAATATTATTTGGGGAAGCTTCAGACACATATTAAGAGTCAAACTGAACTTTGGGATACAGTATAAGAAAATGGGAGATCTTATGCCACTTACTGTCATCTTGAGCTCTAGTTTTACCTATAACAACTTTTTAATAACTTCAAAGTGGTAACAATGAAGTGATAGCATGTTTCACTGTCTGAATGGTATTTGTGTATGGTCCTAATTAAAGCAAGAATTGGTAAGTTTCGTAACACTACCAAGGTGGTTGAATTAAGAGAGGTAAAAGGAAATGTAGGGAGCTTAATAGCTTTTTCAGAAATCTAAAGTAGTGGAGGAGAATCTTTCAGTGATTTTGGAGCTTATAGGGCTTTAGAAACTAATAGAAAACTAGCAGAAAAAATCTATAATGCTTTGTCTGTTGGCTGCCTTCCCCCTTCCAGCAACAGTTTTGTCATACCTTATAAGACATCATTAAGAAGACAGGGTCTTGCAAATACACGTTGAAATTGCATGTTCTGTGAATTGCTATCTAGAGTCTTATTTTTATCTCATATGCCCTTACTGTCTGGGTCAGAGTGTCATGAAGCTTTCTGACTATGACCTACTGTGAATGTGCATATAGAAGGTAGAATGCCTATTTCCTCCTTTTGGTGCCCAGTGGGGAGTGAACAAGTCACTGGGAAACAATTTAAAGTTTATTTCTAGTGTCTGTCCTGCCAAATGGAAATATTTGCCTTGGTAATGGCAAAAAAGTGCCAAATTTGATATTCCTAAGAGCATTCTGCAATGGAGAGATTGAAGTATCTTTAATGGAACTTATTAATTCTAGGGTCAATGAGAAGGACCTTATTGAGACTAGAGAATAAAATTGTGAAGCCTAAGACAGTGAAAATGCATAGACTTTAAATGTGTTCTTTTCTACGTTTTTAGGGAAAAAAAAAAAGCTTGTTGCAGTTACACTATTTTCCAAGCAACTCTGGGAAACTGTAACAGTTAAATGTTTGTGTAATACCTTTTGAAAAAAAAATAGGGAGATATGAGAGATATAAGAGTTTCATGAGTAGAGAAAGAGATAGTGGAGACATTGTGATTAGGTAGAGAGAAAAAAGTAGGAAATGGAAGGGCTGGTGATGAATTGAATAATATAGTAGCAATTGCTGGCTAGGTGGGTTTGTCTGAAACTGAGAGGAATATAGAAAAGACCCAAATAAAGTGGTTTCGTTCTGTATTTTTCCCATCCCAGAAACCACTGTGAAATCACCTTTGAGTTGTATTGTATTTAGAAGGTTATCTATTGAAGAAAAAGAGAGAGACTTGCTTTGTTTTTTTTAAATAAAAGTGTAGGCTTTCTAAAACGGGTAAGGTTTTTAATAAAAAAGCTTCCAGCATGTGAAAAGCTAGTCTTCCACATTTTAAACTTTATAATCAAATTCGAATTTTCACAAATAATTGGTCCTGTTTGGATGGGTTTCCCTGGGACTCTCCAGGTTGTTGGAAGGCAAAGTTATAGAAAGATTGAACTGGGATGTTAACCATTCTTATTTTGCTCTCAGCGAAGTCTCTAGCATTAATAATCAGCTTTCTGAATTGATAGTTACACCTATTGTGTTAATAGACTCTGGCTTCGTTCTCATAATATGCATGGCTAAGCTTTAAATTCTTTACAAAAAATAGTAACATCACTTTAACCTTAAGTTAGCAGAATTTGCTTCATTTTTAGCACAGAATTATCACAGAATCATAGCATGTCTCAAGTTGGAAGGGACCCATAAGGATCATCTGGTCTCAACTCCCTGCTCCTCACAGGACTATCTAAAACTAAACCACATGACTAAAAGCGTCGTCCATACACTTCTTGAACTCTGAGAGGCTTGATGCTGTGACTGCTTTCCTGGGGAGCCTGTTCCAATGACCAGTCACCCTCTTAGTGAATAACCTTTTCCTGATGTCCAATCTGAACTTCCCCTGATGCAGCTTTATTCCAGTTGTGTAGGTTGGAAGGAACCTGTTAAGATTATCTACTCTAATTACACTGCTGCTTAAGCATGTCCACTTAGAGTAGGTTGCCTAGGTCTGTGTCTTGTCAGATTTTGAATATCTCCAAGGATGGAGCTTCTCTGGGCAACCTCTTCCAGTGTCTGCTCACCCTCACAGTATAATTGTTTTCTTGTGTTCAGATTGAACTTTGTGGTTTTTCAGTTTGTACCTCTTGTCCTGTCACTAGATGTCACTGAGTATCTTGTTTTTCTTCGTTCCCTCCTGTTAGGTATTTGTATACTTATTTGTAAGATTACCCTCAAGCCTTCTATTCTCCAGGCTGACTAGTCTCAACTCTTTTAGCTTCTTATATGGAAGATGCTACAGTCCCTTCATCATCCTTGTGGTTCTTCACTGGAGTCTCTCCAGTAGTTCCACGTCTCTCTTGTACTGAAGAGCCCAGCACTGGACACAGCATTCCAGGTGTGGCCTCACTAGTGCTGAACAGGAGGAAAGAATCACCTCTCTGACCTGCTGGCAGTGCTTTGCCTTATGTAGCCCAGGAGGCTGTTGCATTCTGTTCTGTGAGGGCGCATTGTTGGCACACGATCAGCTTCTTGTATATTGGGACATCAAGGTGGTTCTTAGCAAAGCTGAGTGTCCCCCATTGTGTACTGACAGCTGGGATTACTCCTCCTAAGGTGCAAGACTTGGATTTCTCCTCATTGAACTTCATGAGGTTCCCCTCTGCCCAGTTCTCCAGCCTGTTGAGATCTTTCTGAATGTATCAGCCACTCCTCCCAGTTTAGTATCATCTGCAAACTTCTTGAGGATGTGCTCTGTCCATTATCCAGGTTGTTGATGAAGATTAATCATCTCTTGGCTGTTCAGCCAGTTTTCAGTCTACGCTACTGTCTACATATCTAACCTGTACTTTGTCAGCTTGTTGTTGATGACGTTATGGGAGACACTGTCAGAAGACTTTACTAAAACTGAGGTAAACAACATCTGCTGCTAACCTCACCTCTGCACAAGGGGACAGTAGCTCTGGGCTTTTCTTGGGTCACTTGCCACTGCTTCCATCTCTTCTGTGCTCTGTTTATGTCTGAGTTCAGTCAGGAGCTCTTTGCTCATCCATCCAGTCCTCATAAATAGAAAGAGATGATTTGCAGTGCTTTATAGTACTTAAAATTTGGAAGGCAACAGTGAAAGGGCTTCTTATTTTATTAGGTGGTATGCAACTGTCAAATTTCTTCTCATTCATTCTTAATGCAGTGCTAGAAATGACTACTTTGAGTTTCAGAGAGAACGCTCGCACAAGTAGAACTTATAAAATTGAAGAAAATGGCACTTTCTACTTTAAATTAAAGGGAGAGAAAGGGCTAAAAAGAAATGCATTAGGAAATGTATTTAAATGTATACATTTGAAAATCTATTTTTTTCATCCCATGAGAAAGAACATTCTCCAAAGAATGTGGTAAATAAGTGCTAAATACTTAGATGTGACGATGAGAGAGTTTCAGCTGAGCTGTAGAGTCTGCCTCTGCATCTCCTAGATATGACATCTCACCGATATCAAATTTCACTGAATGCTGTTATCACGCGTGTTTTTCTGTAAATTTTTGCTGTATTCATTAAGTACTTTCTCAGATAATTTCTAAAGTTGTTATACCACAGCTGTGATTTCCATCTCAGCATTGCTTCACCCCACTCCACACCCCCCAGCAAGAGGTCTTGTGTTTGCATGCCACAAATTGTTGTGAAAGTTCAGAGATCTTGGGTACACGAGGGGTAATCTTACCTGAGGTGCAGAGGTACTCCCTGTCTCACCCTCTGCTCTTGGGATCCTAGTTCCTCAGGGCAGAGACCTGACCAGAGTTTGCCCTGGTTCTTTCCAGGCTCATGCTTTCTGATGGTATGATCTCAGGCATTGTGTCGTGTAAGAAGCAGTATTTCCATTTTAAGAATGTAGTGCAAGGCTCCTGGATCCCAGATGTACTGTTCTGTCCCAGATTATACACTTAAGTTGCTTAGGAAAGGAGATTTGGAGTCTTAATAGTCAGCATGCTGCACAGAAAGTCTTCTGACCCAGCCAGCAGCTGGGAATCCTGAAGGAATTCTCTTTCTTGCACACTTTAACAGGTGTGTGTCAGATACTGATTCACACACCCAAACCATCATCTTAAGATAAGGTACTTTCTAATGGAGAACTTCTTCCATTTTAATATGCAGATGAGGAATGAGGAGGCTAAATACTTCCTTGAGCAAGGTAAGGGCTGACCTGAATGCATTTTTTCTTCTCTTGAATATCTGTGGTTACAGCATAGTACAGCTTTATTAGCTACAGTGGAGTGTATCATTTCCTTTGTGTGTGATTCCACCCCTTCACAATCCTTCCACAACTTCACAGTCACCTGGAATAACTTAGACCTTATCTGTTACGGCACTGTCTTGGAAATGCGGACTCAAATCATTGGGTTTGGCAGTGGGCTCGTTCTCCTGGATGAGTTTAACAGTTAGATGGCTTGAGCTCCTCAGCTTTACTAAGATAGCACCAGTCCTAATTAAGAAAAAAAACTTTAGGTACCAAGAACGTTTAAATAGAAAAGGCTAATTTGTTGGTTACTCATGTACCTAAGTGATTGTTTTGAGGATTGCTGTTGTGAAAAATCTGTTTAGTCTCTTTTTGCATTCCTCAAGGCCTTATGTGACCAAACACTTTGATTTCCATCTGAACTGGTACATAAACAAAGGAAAAATATATCAGAAATATCTGTGTGCTAGAAAATCTCAATGTGAAAAGGAGACAGAAAAAACGATTACTACAACCATTTTTCATGAATAAAGTACCACCTCTTTCTCTCTCTTCTAGAAATATTTTACTATTAAAAGCTAATCACATATTTTATGCTATATTATTTGTATTGTGTGGGCAAAATGGATTTGCACTATAACTTGTGTACATTGTTTTATGGCTTTATTCTTTAATATAGAGTTGAATAGTGTAAAATGGAAAATAGTGTACAGAATGGTCAACTTCCCTGTTTCCCAAACAGGATAATGATCTCAACTTAAAGCTGTGGTTGATGATGTTCTCCCTATAAGGAAAATAAGTAATGCAAACTTCCTAGAACAGACTTGATGACTGGGGCATTTTAAAATTGTGTATCTGAAGTCATTCCAGATTCCTACTTGGAAAACATGAATTATTAACATTCAGTACACGTTTTCACAACCTGTTATGAGGAACACAGTAACTGAGCTGCCGGATTTCATTAATTAATCTCTGTCAATACTGCATCTGAAGTCATCATGAAATGCCGAGTTTGAGTTAAAAAATTATTTTGGAACTTAGAAAATCATTGGTATCTTTACATCATTTCCTGGAAAAAGAGCCACCTGAAGCCAAGATAGCAAATATGAACTCGGGAGACCTTGGTTGCTTGGGAGTGCTTGCTGCGGAGATAACAGCCTTTTTAGCTTTCTAAACAAGCAGTGGACATTGGAACAAAACTTCCACCTTTTAGTGGTTGATAAATTGAAGTTTGAACTCCTTTTAAGGATAGGGACTGCGTTCTGACCAAAGATGGTACGCTTGCTATTATTTCAAAGTATTTACTGCCTGAAGTCCACTGATTAAAGCAGCTTCTTCTAGGTGGTGACAAGGATGTTTTGAGATCTTGCATATAACTTTTTCTCTGGAAGAATTCAGCATTTCCCTACCTATGCATGGTGGTGTCAGTAGGTTTTGCTGGGGGAATACATTAGAGCCAGACCTGGGCAAACACTAAGTGCTTTTGAAAAAGATTGACCTTCCTCTTTGTTCTGTTTTACATATGTAACTTCTGTCATGAGTATAAAGTGCTTATTACTCATCATTTTAGAAGACTAGATTATATGGATGCCTGCACTTTATATTTTACCAGGCTTGGCTATGTAAACTTCTTTTGAACTCCTGTTAAGTCCAACTTGGCATTTGATGCTTTCACTAACTCTTTGTAAAGAGCAGCTAGACCCCAGCCAATTGTCATGAGCTGTATTTGCCTGTACAGACCTGAAATGGGATAAACATTCTCAGAATAGAAACAGTAGTTAGTTGGAAGGGCATCTCTCTAACTTGATTTCTTTTAATTATTTCCATGAAAGAAAGGGATATGCTGAAACATTCTTTTTCAGCGGTTCTCCTTTCTCTCCCGCTAGCTACCATCATTCAGCCTGTAAGCAGTTTACATGACTTGCATATGCAGACCATGTAGCATGGAGATTGGATTCAGGCTCATGCAGGAAAGTTAGCTCTTCAGGAACTTTTTTGTATGGGCTTCCAGTTATTCTTAAAACTGATGGTGCGGTGCAAATCGAGTGATGTAACAGTATGGGTGACTGGCAACTTAGGCCTCAAGCAGCTACAATTAAGAACCGTGTGTAAGAATCCTTTCCATATAACATCTGATCGTCTGACATTATTGCTTCAAAATGTGCACATATTTGTGGGAAGATCAGTGATGTGGATACTTAATATATTTGAGTATATAGGTTGCTATAGTAGTAGTATCTTGAGGCTGATGATGCAGAGTGTTCAGAGAAGAAAAACTGAACCAGATTTCTGCTGAAGGCCTGGAAGTTCTTATGTCTGAAATGTCACTGAAGTTCCATTCCAGGTGGCACTTCATTAGTTGCTCTTCATTTTCTGTCCACCATATACTTATGCCAGCTGTTTCTATTCGCTGCTGTAATTTACATCACATTTTCTCTCCATGCAGTTGTTTACATGAGCCCAGTGGAAATCAAATGTCAGCTTCATTCTTATTTCCAACCTTTTTCTGTAATACCATCTGAAAAGCAAATTTTACAACTAAATGAGCTTTTTTGAGTCTCTGCCACTATAATTAAGCAGCTTTCTTCAAAGTAGCTTTGTAATGTTTTTTCCTCACAAATGTTTCCATTAGTTTTCTATCCTCAGAGGCTACACTAACTTTAAAGTTACCATTTTTCAGAATGTTAATGTTCTTTAAAATTGAGTGCTGCCATTTATTTTTCTATAGAAATGTTTTAGCTTCTGTAAATTAGTCAAAATGTATCCCCGAGCTCACCTGTTTCTACCATTTTCTCCATATCTTATTCTGTACATGATGGAATGTTTTTAACCTCTTCCTCAGTTTGTAGTAATATAAAAGCAAGAAGCATCACTATGTCTCAAAATTAAGACATAAATTGTTATCTCAATGTTAATTTGATTATTAATTCTTTATATTAGGTTATTAATAAAAGGGTACATCACCTGAAATGTTCAGTTTTATGCCTTATTTTTTCTTCCCATTCTCTGATCATCACCATGAATTTAGTTTTAGAAAATATTTTGGGATCTGGGATGAATTACAATATTTTGAGGATGCTTATGACTATACTATAAGGCAAAATGTGAGACATTTTTAACTGTGGAGAACTAAAGCAATTTCTCATCCACAAAGATAATTTTATTGCCATAGATAAGAAAACGTAGTAATGATGGAAAATACTAAATTCCTTCTCATGAATTGGATTTTTCTCCTTGATCGTAAAATGTTGCATTTAGTGACTTTCCAGTTTCTTTGAAAGTTTCATGTTGTTAGACATTGTTAAAATACGTTTGTTGGAATTGAGTATAAAAATATTATATATTATGTAATACATTTGCTTTATCATCTGATTATTCCACATGTTAGCATTGTATGTAAAGTTTAAAGATATCTTCAACAATAGCTGGAGAGCTATATTTAACAGAGGTTGGTATCAAGAGCATGTTTTGATTCTTTTTTTTAATATGTAATGACAAATTTTCATTGTGATTATTAAATCACAAATGTAGTCTTTGTAGTAATTAATTTTGATTACCTGGATAGGTACATATGGCTATATGACTGAAATATTCTGTTACTTGAAATTTTTACTAGTTCATTTTTAACTAACTCATTTCAGTTTGGGGTTCCCATTCTGTTTTTTTTTTTTGTTTTTTTTTTTTTTTTTCATGGGTTTAAATTCTGTTCATCTGTGTTGGCTCTGAAGTGAGCATAGCTAATCTCTAAATCAGAGTTACAGTTCTGGCAGTTTAAGATACTACTGTGCACTCATGACTTAAACTTTGCAGTCTTAAATATAAATTTAAAATTTCTGCTTATTTCATATCTCCGCTAATCTTCTTCCTCTTGAAAGTATCTTTGTAAAGGGTGTTCATTTTGCTTATGATTATGTTGGATTTAGTCAGGGTTTGGATTTTCATCCTCAATCTGTGAAAAGGGTTTGTTTTTCCTTACGCTAGTCCGATCAAAGTGAATGTTGTGTGGGATTTCCCATTAGAGTCAACATTTGAACTATTTTTTGTAGATAAGTGAGTGGAAAAAAAAGTTTGAGTTCAGAAGGTTCTAGCACATCTACTAGATAATAATTGTACTTTCCCTATTTAAAAGGTGATTTAAACTATTTTTAAGACAATCTAAATTTTCTTTTTTTTTTTTTTTTAATTGTTTTGTTGTAGGTTTCCCAGGCTGGAGACTTGCTTATTGAAGTTTACGTGGAAAGAAAGGAGCCAGACTGTAGTATTATAATCAGGGTTAGTGTACAAAAGTGATACAGTGTTTTTACTAAGCATTTTCTCATGAAGTATGCCAAAGTTATTTTCATACGTATTTTTATGTAATTAATAAATGCAAGTATGAATTAATATCTATCACTATTGTTTTAATTTTTTATAAAAAAATTACTATGTTGCCTAAATTTTGTAAAGACTGATTATTGTGCGTTTTTAAGGAGAATGTTATGATATGATTGGAAAGGGGAGAAGTACTCCTTCAGTTTTACTACAGAATACAGTGGTATAAATTCTTGCGTCTGAGTACAACACATAAGAACATTAACAAGTGCGCAATGAATGCTAGTTTTATTCAGTAGTACAAGGCCATTTTAAATGACCTTCCTCCTGATTTTTCTTCTTGCCAGTGGCTATCTGCTTTCCTTGAGTGCTAAGAAACCAAAGCTTGTTACTGACTATAATTGAGATTTTTCAGCCTTTTATCTGAGAGTGTATTTTAAACACACTCATCTCCGTGCAGTACTGCTCTATTGTTTGGATACTGAGGAAAAAAAAATTCATTTCTGTAATGACAAATGACAGATATTGTTAAGAAGGAAGTAGAAGAGTTTAGACAGTGCTTGTAGGATTTTTTTTTTTTGTTACACCTTTCTGTTTCCTTTTTGTTCTGCTCACAATATGGCTCTAAACCACTTCTGTTTGTACATATATGTGATATCTGGTATGCATAGATACATATAAGACATCCTTTTCTTAATAGGAATGAAAATGGGAATATGCATTGCTAAGATTAATAATGGTACTTCTGCTCTTTTTTTTTCTTCCTAATTTTTCAAGGTTAGAGAAAAGGAATTTCAAGTTACAAAGTTATCGGTCACTAAAAATTGTAACTTCAATTTCATGGAACAAAATAGGGAAAGCATGCTGCTGTCTGACAAATAATTTATGGGTTTCCAACTCAGTATATCTGTGCTTGACATTTAAAAAAAAAATTGCAGAGAGGAAGATGTTGAAAAAATAAATCAGGAATCATTAATTGTAATATAAACTGACTGAATTTGTGTTACAGGTATCACCTTTGATGGAAGCAGAAGAATTAACTAATGATGTTTTAGGAATCAAAAACATTATTCCCAACAAAGATGATATCTGGGCTGCTTTTGAAGTACTTGAAAATGGAGAACTAGGTTAGTGATGATGAAATTTATGCATGTTCATCAAATGTTACTATTTTTATTTCTCAATACTTAATCAAAAGTTTAGTTAGAGTTAATAATAAGTTTATAGAAACAAAACAAAAATTAGCCTTCATACCATTGTATTACATTTGGTTACTGGAGCATCTGTATGATTTCTTTCTACACTTTGCCAGAAATAATGTGATGAATTGTTTTAAAATGCTTAGAAATTGGGGGCTGAAAAAATGTTATTTATGTTACTCTGCTTCGCAGTTCATTAGTCATCAGCTATAGGAAAGTAGATCTTACCAATAAGTCTCAAAGAAGAAACTTACTTTCATTAGAATGGCAGCAGCTGTTTTTATGAGGAATAATGTTTTTTAGAAAATGAAATGAGAGAGTACTTGTAATACTTAGGGGAAAGGATCTTTTATTTAGTCAATTATTTTATCTGCAGATGAAAAAAGACACATAAAGTGTGTAATTCTGTGTTTATGGCAAGTGACATTGTGGTGTATCTAGCAGAATCTTGAAATACTTGTTTTCAATATGGTTCTGATGCCAACAAGAACAAATGTCACACAGTCACAATATTCATGAAATGTAAAGAGGTTTTAACATTGGGAGTGCTTTATGCATGCTGGAGCTTGCACTTTATTATTAGAGATACTTAAAGTAATAGAGAGGGTATTTTAATTAAAACAGTGTATTTTGATGAATGCCCATTAATGTCATCTGATTTTTGAAGAATACAGGGGGGACAGAAATATGCTTTTAGTAAAATGCAACATCTATTTCCACTTCATAGTAAGCTGCTGCACCTGTTTTTTTCATGTTACAGAAGTGCACTGTGGACTATTTTATTTCTGTAGTGAACATACCTATTTTCAAGTTAAGAAAAAAAAAAAAAAAAATGGAAAGAACTAAGATTAGTAAGTGTTCCAGATTGTTTGAATAGTTTTGTTGTACTTGATTTTCAGATGTACTTACAAAATTCTCTTCAGATCTATTAATATTCCTGATACACTCACTCTTGACCTTGGCAGCATCAATAACTGATGGAATTGCATTCTCCCTTTTGGCTTAAAATAATTGATCCTGATCCCTCTTTCCATCTTGCAGTCTTGTGGTGATGTTGTGTAGAGTTATAACATAGAATCATTTCCAGATTCATAGATGGAGGTGACAACTGACAAAGAATGCTAGCATCTATTATCTTTCAGAGAGTCCTGGTAACTCCTACAAGTACTCTAGAAATCCTGTTTCTTTTGACGGAGTAATGGAAAAGTTTGAAGAGGGAATTTCATTTTCTTAAACTTGATAGATATATAACACTTACAGGCAAATGAAAACTAAACTAGACATGGCCAAGAGAATATAAAAGTAAATGCAAAAGATAGACCCCACCGCAGCTTCTTGAGGTGCGACAGCTAGTATTTCAGCGTGGGCTAGAAATGTTGTCAGAGCTAATGACTATGGAAGATTGGCAAAATTAAGCTTAGAGTGAGACACTACAGGCTCTATGTAGGACGATAAATAATGGCAAGGAGTTAGAGTTTGTCCCATTGCAATAAGAGTTTACAATGCAAAGTAGAAATGTCATGCTAATGTTTTAAAACCAATCGAATAAAAAGCAAACCAAATATAATTCAGCACCTGACTCCAGTCAGTAGAGGCATCTGCTTCATGGATCTCTTTCTGAAGAATCTGTTCATCAGAACAGGCGAACTGAATAATGTTGAAAAACAAAAATAATGCAGGTAGTAAATGGCTCTTCCTCAGGAAGAACTCTGTGGTGCTATGGATGAATCTGCAGATTTTCAAAAGGCTGAAACAAAGAAAATAATAGAGAAAGATAGTCCTGCGCAGTCTTTGGTCCAAATGTAACACTAAAGAACAAAAAAACTACTTGAGTCTTCGCTGCTGCAAGATGATCTTACTAGCATCATTTAACACCAATTGAACATTATGCAATCTAAGGCATTTACAAATATGAAGAGATTCTGACATGTTATGACGGAAAAAAAGTTTGCATATTTGTTTCAAACATACATTAATGATCAGTGTCTTTCTGGGAGAAATGAAATTTCTGCTTGTGTTCCTGCCATGGTCTAGTACCTCTCCAGTGCATGGTGGGATTCAGTTTGTTACACTCAGTCCTAAAGTTTTATGACAGTTATTTTACTTTTTAAGATATACTGCCCTGAAAATGAACCTGAGAAGGCAAGAAAATGAGAATCTTGTATTTTCTAAAAAGTAATTTTCTCCTGATAGTTAATGTTGTTTAAGGTGAAAATGACTGGTTTTGGATATTTACCAGCATATGATGACCTAAGTAAAGGGTAATTGAACATATGTGTTGACTGCTTGCTGTTCAAAATACTAAAATTGCAATATTAAAAATCAACTAAATTATTTGCATATAGAAAAGTTGAAATAATTGATAACTTTATCTAACCTAATGCAGAACATTCAGTACCATATGCTTTTGCAAAGTAGGGTGTATATTTTTTTAGTAATTTGTGCTTGGTGGATAGTTTGTAAATGAGGTGTGTTGCCAGTAAAATAGCTAATGCATTTCAGCATGATGATTTATGTACCGTGTAATCCATGATGACAGATGGTCTTGAATGTAACTATAAATAAAACAGTAGGTGTTTACTCTGGGAGTGCTGGTGTTCTAGGAAGATGTGGTGATTTGCCAGTGTCTCCTGCCTTTGTTTTGTAAAGTTCTTCTTAAAATGGATTTTTCTCTCTTGTACAAAGGCAACAAGTTGTTGTTTATCACATCAGAGTACAGAGTTTCCCAAAAGTTGAAATTTAAGAGTTTGACCATTTAAAACAAAAGGGCCAGAAGAAACGGTGTTACAAAGTAGGAATTGAGGCGCTGTCTACAGAATGGTGTTTTTGTTTAGGCTACTTTGTTGTCATGTCTGAATAATAAAATCTTTATATAACTGGTATAACAAGTCCACAGGTAGGATAGTTTTTTTTGCATCCCAAACCAGCGGTAGCTTTTTTTCTGTCGCTGAAGTGTATTATTTGTGGCTGCTGCTTTCTGAAGCCCTGGTGTTCAGGTGTTCAGGAAAATATGTTCTGCTAGAGTGTAGTGCTGGACAGTCCCAAAGCAGCTGTTGACATTTCATATTTATCTACCCTAGCAGAAATGAAAAATGAGATTATGGTGGCATACTTTCCCGTTCAGTACTCAAGAGACACAAGGCTAGACTGCCTGACCCAACATGATGGTGTCACACAGGTGTGACTTTCCAGAAGCTGTACCCAGCTCTACTCAAGGCCTGACCCGCATAAGTTGGTGTGAAAATAGGAACTCAGAACTTTTGGAAAAAAAAATATCTCTTCGGAGGTAAAATGACACTTGGATCCACTGCTCTAAGTTGTAGCCCACAAAGCCATCAGTAAGGTTTTTGTGCTTTCATGAGTTATAGGAGGTGGTTACTGCTGAGCACATGAAAGTCTTCAGGGGGGTGTGTGGAGGAAGGATTAATAGGGGACCTGTATGGTCTCCTTCCATCCATATCAGTGTTGCCTTGTACTACACCTCGGGCTGTGTTGCCGTGCATGTCACACTCAGATTTCTGCTGGATCTGGTAATGCAGATTAGGGACTATTTGCAAGATCTTCCCTACTTCCGTTTGGTGTAGGAACTGGGGTTTGTATGGAGTACTGGTTGGACTTTTATCACTGCAGTTTTTCAGTCCTTTGAAAGGGTCTCACAGTTTTAGGATGGATGATACCTATCAACAAATGTATGTTTGAGAAACTGAAGTGTTGAAGTGCACACATACAGTCTAGTCATGCCTTCATCTGTTGGTATTTTAATCTTGCTGTACTCTTTGTATGAGGTTGAAATATAAATGTGCGAGCCTGGAAATTCCCCAACCACAGAAGAACGGAGAAGACTTCTTAAGACCACATACTTTTCCCTTCTAGTAAAAGGAATGTAATGAAACCAACAGTCTATTTCGATCTGCTTGAATTGTCAACAGGCGATATAATCTATACCAGGTTGTTTTGGGTTTTTTCGCTGTAACTACTCCAAATTCTTTGGCTTTTGATTGCAGAGAATTGGTAGCTATAATGATTCATTTTTGTATTGAGGCTAGGCCAACGACGCCCAGTATAGCTGCAGGTCTCAATTCTGTTTGATCATATTTAGGTATGCCTCGTGATTGTTCCTAAATTTTGTATTTAGTTTGAAAGCAGTGTGTTAGTATCTTTACATCAGAAAATATTTGTAACTAAATACAAGAGAGTCACTGAACTTTTGACTACTGCTTGGTTAATTTGATATTCATTACCTGGCAGACCCTGCCAGCAAAGGTGTTGCTGCAGAAAGTCAATGAAGTGCCTAATGGTCTTATTTTGAAAGAAGTGGTTTAGCTCAAAGTAAGAGACAGTGTTGTCTATCAGCATATGTAACTTTTAAGGGCCTTCAGTCTTGTTTGTGTGTTGGGTTTGGTTTTTTTTATTATTGATTTATTTTTTATTTCAACGTTGTTTGTGGGGTTTTTTTTCTTTTCCTCCATTTTTTCAGAACGTCCTCTACATTATACAGAGAATGTACTAGAACAAGTTCTTCACTGGAGTTCCCTACCAGAGCCTGGCACTGCATATCTGATAATAAAGAGATTTCTCACAGCAGACATGATAAAACTCTACAGGGGTATGTATCTTTTTTAAGACTTAGGTATTTCATGTGGGGTCATGAGGATGGCAATTATTTTTTAGCTGTTTCATTGATGCAAAATGTCCCAGAGCATCTGAATTACTACTGCTTTGTAAAAGTTACTGATTTACTGAGGGTTGTGCTGATTTCCTTCTAAAACATAGAAATTATGGATGTTCTTCTTTCTCCAGACTATAAGCTTCCCCATTTGAGCAGAAAAGTGTACAGAAACTCATAATTCAGTTCAGTTTGTAAAATTCTGCTGTGAAGCTTGAGACTGCTCTTTTATCCATAATGCAGTTCTACACAGTTCATCCTCATAAATACTATACTATACTCTCTCCCTGTGGACTATATATATATCTTGTATGTATAGTGATTACATTGTATAGAAAACATATAATTTATATGTATTCTATATACTGCTAATAATTTCTATCATATAATTTGATGTCTCCAAACTACAAAGCTCATTTGAATGACATGCTCAAGCAACTGAATGACTTAGAGAGTATGTGGCCTTTAAAAAGGATGAGGAATTTAGATCTGACACCTGAAAGGAAATATAGTTCAAATATATAATGTAAAAATATGATTTACAAGCTGCCCCAGTCCTATTTTGCCTTTTTTTTTTTTTTTTTTTTTTTTTTTTTTTTTTTTTTTTTTTTTTTTTTTTTTTTTTTTTTTTACATAATACATGGATTTAAGTCTCCCATGAAAGAGTATAGAATCATAGAACCATAGAATGTTTTGGGTTGGAAGGGACCCCCAGAGCCCATCTAGTCCAACCCCCCTGCAGTGAGCAGGGACACCATTACCCAGATCAGGTTGCTCAGAGCCCCGTCCAACCTGGTCTTGGATGTTTCCAGGGATGGGGCCTCCACCACCTCTTTGGGCAACCCGTTCCAGTGCTTTACCACCCTCATTGTAAAGAATTTTCTCCTTACATCTAATCTAAACCTACCCCGTTTCAGCTTGAAACCATTACCCCTTGTCCTATCACCATTGTCCCTACTGAAAAGATTCTCCCCCTCTTTCCTATAGGCCCCCTTTATGTACTGAAAGGCCGCAATCAGGTCTCCCCGCAGCCTTCTCTTCTCCAGGCTGAACAAGCCCAACTCTCTCAGCCTGTCCTCATAGCAGAGGTGCTCCAGCCCTCGGACCATTGTATGTAGTATTTGCTTTGAGAGAAGCAGGAATTTAGAAATTAAACATGTCCAAAAGTTGAAATCCTGTATGCTGTCACTGTAAAACATGCAATAGTGACACGATGCCTGATTTAATGCCCATCTGATTTTATCTACTGACTTGCTCAAATACATAATCTTTTCTTTTTCTCTCTTCCCTATACATGGAAGTATTAATCTCTCCAGCTATCTCTCTCTTCTGCCTTGATTTCAAGAAGTAAAAGTTACGCTATTATGCTTATTCTTCTGAAAGTAATAGTCTTCTCCCATCATCTTTTATTCCTGTAAAAGCATATTCCACAAACATGAACCAGCCTTAACAAGTGTGCTATTTATGACTTTTATTTTTGAGTTTCACTATCTCTAAACGTGTCATAGCAGATAGTGAAGAGAGAGAAGTGGCCTACGTCATTAAAAGCTTGATCTATGAACTCCCATCACCTCATTCAGTATGTGTTGAGGTATTCTCAGAAAAGGGAATGAGTCATAAGGACTGTGTGAACCACTGCTCTGAGAAACACATAAGGATTAGACGAGTGTCAATTTACAAAATGTAGTACTATTTGAAGGGGAGATCTGCCATTTGCCCTCCTTCTCTCCTAATTTCTACACCCATTTGTTCTCCCTACCCATCACAGTAATTGTTTGCATCAATTCTATTCAGTTTGACCTTAGTCTAGACACGCTGGCTTTTGACTGAATGTTTACACTTATTGGCTCTTTTTGTTTTGGTGTTAAAATAATTAAAATCTTATTTAATAAGATATATGGGTTTTCTTAGTGGTTTGAAGGGGAAAAAAAATCTGCCGTATTGCAGACTTAGCCTTGATCTCTCTACACGGCAGAGTAATTGCATGTATTACAAAATCTTTTCTTGAGGGTGGAATTGCCATTTTAAGGAACTGTTACATGATGAACATAGTTTTTTTTTTCTAAAATGTTACTTTTTCTAACTGGATCCTGTTTAATAAAATAATGTTTAAAATAAACACAGTTCTGTAGTAATTTCATCCTCTTAGAGTTTTTGAGTCAACTTTCATCTTGTAAATTTACTCTGAAACATTAGCAATACTGAGGAGCAAGTTTGCTAGCTTTAGCAAAACGTTGTGTATATAAAGTGTAGGCGGAGATGCATAGAAAGTCTCTATCCTTCAACCACATTTTGTAATTGCAGGAATCTACATGTTTATTGTTTCTATTTCTAATCTCACATCTGTACACGCCCTTAAAACAACTGAGCAGTTATTCCAGGACAAACAGATAAGGGGTTTTTTTAGGTTATACTTCCATCACTAGATAGTGTCAGTGAGAAAAGATACAGCATGAGGTCATTGGGGAAGGGATGCTCCCAGTGTCTGGAGGAGGAGGCAGTTGTGGTTACGCTGAAGCTTTCTGTCTCAAAGTGCACAAAAAACAACTGCTGGCTTGAATGAAGAAGGGGAGACCTTAATCTTTTTAGTCTGTTATGCTCTTTATGTGGATAATTCCTCTTCACTGAGTAGCAGGGCTGAGGCCAGATGTCCAACCACTACTATTTGAAGTATGTTTTTTAACAGTGGATTCAGCCCATTCAAATGGACAAGTGGATGGATGGATATACTCCTCCTTTGCAATAAAATTAATATCACTGTGATCATATTATGCTTGTAATTGAATTCCTTGAATTTCCCTTGGTTCTCTGATTTACCTTAGAATCTTACAGAGTAAATTGTGATACTCCTTTTTTTTTTTTTATTCTGTTAATGTTACCTCAAAGCTTTGTGTCATCAGCACTTTCCTCCTTTTCCTTCCAGAGACTTTAATGATGTTTGAAATAATGTTGGTTCAATAGTGAGCCTAAAGGAACAACTCTGTTAGCCTCATTTCATCTTGGCAACTTATCATTGTCTTCCCTGTCAGTGTGACTTTTCCCATGTTGCTTATTCATGCTACATTCTCCTTTTTTTTTTTTTTTTTGTAATTATTATACTCATTCTCATTTTGTCCATTTTAAACTAATTTTTCCTGTTGTGTGATATCAAACATTGTTTGAGCTCTAGAAATATATTTTCTCATGTCTGGAAATCAACTTTCCTTATCAAGGAAACAAGTGTTAGTTTATTTGTATTGATACGTTTCAGTAAATTCATGGTGAGTTTTCCACTTTCCTCCAGATCTTTAGTTATTCTCTTTTGACAATTTATTCCATAGCTTTTCATACGTGTTACAGGAGCACTTTTTCAAGTGCTGTTCAAAAGGGCAAGATGTGCATTATATTTTGGTATAAGAGATACTTAGTACAGCTTAGTTCTATTTCAAGACCCTTTTTCTTCTCCTTACCTGAAAATTTCCCACATTACAGTTTTATTTGTTAGAAAACTATGAGAGAATAGATTCACTATAAAGTGTGTGTATATAGGTCCTTGAAATTTTACCATTAGAGAGATGTATAATCTGAGTGGGAAACACTGGTTTCTGAGAACAGGGGCTATTCAGAGATATTCTTTGAAACACAAACTTCTAAACCTTAGGTGGATCAATCTTGAATGGATCGAGTGCATCTAGTTCCTAGTAGTTACAAAGGTCTATGAAGTTTTGTATGTTTTGGAAAGTTTGTATCTGAAAAATCATTCTGATTAGGACACATCCTGATTATTTTAGATTTATTTTATGAAATAGTGGTTTCTAAAGAATACAGAATATCATCAGTTTAGAGGATGATTATTTTTCCTCCTTCAGGCTTTTCTGAGCTCTTTAAGTATCAAGTGTTTGATAGATTTGCTCTGGTGGGAATGCTGTGAAGTTTAGAATGAGCTTTTGTCATTCCGAGAGCTATGTGCAGAAATTTTGTATCTTCTAATTTGGTACAGATGTGGAAGCATCCTACTACTTTCATTTGGCATGGTTTAGGGGAGGAAAAAAAAAAGGCTTGTGATTGTGTGGGTAAGGATTCAGATTCTATTTTGAACATGAAATAAATATTCTTATTGGCAAAGAGGGAATATGTTAGCATTTTTGTTAAAGAGCATGTGTATTTGCACTTATAACTGAGGCAACCCAAGTAACTTCTGGTTTTAATTATTGAAATGTGTTGATTCTGGCTTTAGATTCTATCGTAAACTCTAATGAAAATACTGAGAAACTTTCTTTTGAGATTTTCCTTTCATGTCAAGCATGCTGATTAGAATAAAGTCACGTTTATTTGATGCAATCAAAGTAGTTTATCTTTTTAATTTCCATTATATTTTTTTGTACTAAGATATAAGAGGGAATTAGATTCTTTTTGGAAAAAAATAAGGGTTAGGAGGAGGAATAATTTAATTCTGACTCTTTAAACAGCTTTTTTTCAGCCAGTATGAAAGATGGGATTGAGATACAACTTTTCAAGTTAGTCCCAAAGTCTGTCTGCACCATACAAATGATAGTAGAATCTGAATCTGAGTGTTGAAATACAACCTGGCTTTTTTTGTATTCACTTTATTGTAATTCTATTATTTTATTCTGTGTGTATTTGCATAATTGGATGTTTGAGACTGGATATCACTCGTACTTTTTGCGCATGTACAACCATGTATCTAATACTGTAATACATTTTTCACTATTAACATGTTGGAACTCTTCCTAAATAGTCATGTGTGGAATCACTGTCTACAGGTTCTTTAAAAGAAGGACAAAAAACATAAATACTGAAATATAGGTAGTTGCAAACAGTACCATGCAATATATTTTTATTAGACCCTGCATTTTATGGTCATCAGTGATGTGTCATGCAAATTCTTAATTCTCCCTTGTCACCTCTCATACTTGCTTTGTGTATGTCATACAGTACTTGAAGATATTGACTGCTCATTTAGCAGAATGTATGAGGATCGAAAAAATACATAATTTTAATTAGTACACGTTACAGCAAGTGTCTCTTCCAAACCATGACTATTTGTGCAGTTGGCTGTGTAATACTACTCTTCAAAAATAACAAAACTATACAAACCATGAAAGTTGGTGTTTTCTGTATTCTTGTCTTTCCTGAACAAATGAAAATGTGTTTTGTTACATTTATTCTTGAATTTATTTAAAACATTTTATTCTTAGTTTTAGAAATCACGTTGTGTGCTGCTGCTTAATAGATTTTTGATATTAGATGCTCAAATCCTAAGTGGAATTTTAATGAAAAAAGCCATTTGAGTGGTTGGGTAAGGATGCTATTCTCCATAGACCACATACTCCTTTTTGCACCGCAGTTTTATTTGCTGTCTTGAAATTAATACATTATAAAAACTAGTGGTATCATTCTGGGACTTCTAAACAAGTTTATTCAGTATTTCCTAAATAAGTGAATGACTTAGAGGAAATACCCACATTTAGCAAAAGAAAATAGGTGGTGAAAGCTGAAATGCAGCATAAGTGGTAGGCTTGTAGTGTTTTGGGATAAAGGAATTATTAGTCCTGTTAGCATGACTCCCTGTTCAGGGTGAAATGGTGTTGGCTGGAATGGGGGAGAAGAGTTTGTCTCCTGCCTAGCTGCTCTCTCTTTACGCTGGCAGTCTGCTTCTAGCACTAGTCACCTTTAGGAGAAAAGAATACTTCAGAATTCTGCTGAATTCTGTGCTCTTTCATAAAAGTTTCATAAGATGCAAGTAGGATTTTTTTTTCTTTCATTGTTCCTTATTTTGTTTAAGTGCAGTTTGGTGTGAATTTATATGCATGATTCATATCAGCATGGTAATTATTGTAATTAGTCGTCAGAGGTTTTTGCTATTTGAAATTTGCTGGGAAAAGCTGATAAAGTAGATAAAAAAATACACATACTTTGGGCAGAATCGGAAAACCAAAAACATCTAGCAGTGGTGGTGCAATAGTTTATGTACTATTAATACTTTCTTGTATTATTTTTTTGAGAAATCTAAATTGGTGAGAATGTAGTGAAAAAACTAGTCTCTAACATTGACAGTGTTCAATGATTCTGATTTTTTTTTTTTTTTTAAATAAAACCTTCTTCAGTAAAAATTAAATGCTTTATAAAGCTGACTGCAAAGTTGTGATTTCTGTTTGGGTTTGGGATTTTTTTTTTTAACCCAAATATATGTGTGTTTCTGTGTGTATGTTGGCTCAAACAAAAATGTAGACACACTCATGACAAAATCAGATCTTTATGGGAAATTTTTGCCTCTCTGAAGCACAGAGATTAGAAGTATCTATGGCATACTTTTGGACTTAACTGCACATTCTATTTTGAAAAGATTCTTTTAACTGAAGTGTGTTGTTGAATTCTTTCCATGTTATCTTAGAAGTGAAACACAAGACTCCTCGCACCCTGTAATTAAAATCGTAATGGTGTCAATGTTTAAGAAAAACTTTGTAATTCATATATACTGAAGTAGTACATAATTATATGTTTATATATTATGTGTAATTAGTTTCATTATTTTTATATATATAACATAATAACAAATCAGTGGAATTGTAATTTTAGTCTAGTAAGGCTAGGGGCACTTAAAAAATATTAGTGGAGTGTTGTAAAATCTTCTAATAAAATGCCGTTGGGTTTTTTTTGTTGTTTTGTTTTTTTTTTTTTTTTTTTCCTGACAGAGAAAAATGAGAAAGGTAGTGTGAAAGCAGGCAATCTGAAGTGCAAAGAAGAACCATCAAAACTACTGTCTGGAAACAAATTTCAGGACCGTTATTTTGTGTTACAGGAAGGAAACTTGCTTCTTTATAAGGATATGAAGGTACAACAGACAAATTCCTCCCAAAACTCTTAAGTACTCACTTCAACTTCCTTTTTTATATGTAAAAGAGAAGAAAGGCAAACATACCAAACATTTTGAATATTAAATGGCAACTTTGGGAGTCTGGGGTTGAAGTACAAGGTTTTTATCTTATTATTTCATGACACTTTAGAAAAAGGAGTGTGTCAGTTGCTCATTTAGCTATTTAAATTGTGCATTATTATAAGCTTAAAAAAATAAAAATAAACCAATGTTTAGGAATGCCTAAAACTTGTGCTGTGAATAAGTTCGTTGAAAACCTACTGTAGAGAGCAGCAGTAGATGTAATATGGAATTTAAGTGAGCTGCATGCCTCTTTTTTTCTTGGTATCTCACACAAAGCCTTTAGAAATTACAAGCAACAGGGTTTCTTATAGCTCCAAGTGTCATGATAGAAGAGATTAAAGGAAACTAACTTTTAATGCATTAGCAGAATCTTCCCCTGCTTCCCAACAACAGATTTTGGATGTATTCCAGAAACTACTATTGATAATTTGATATACCTCAGAATTCCCCCGCAGCAAATTTAGGCATAGCTAGCAGCATGGTGGGTTGAGTTTTAAGTATTTCATGGGAATTTTCTTTAAAGCATGTTTTTGGGTATACACAGCTTGTATTAAAGTATAAAACTAAACAATATGCATCATGAACTCTGCATTTTAGTTTTGATACTTGCAGGTTTAAAGAAACCAAAACCTCTTAAAGTGCTTTTATTCTTGCTGACTGCTGGTTTTGCCCATCCAGCAAATGTAGATGTATGCTTGCTGACCTTCACGAAGTACTTTTTTAAAGACAGATCCATTGCTCAAGTAAGCTAATGCAAAAGAAATATTGTGTTGTCTTGTGATACTGTCGATATAACCGTAATTAAAATGACCCCAGAATGTCAAAAATAGTGTCTCATAATTTAGTGCTAAAACTCAAATTGGCACATATGTGAGAATAAATTAATATACCCATAAAACCTTAATTAGTATCTTGGAAAGAGTTTATGATAGGATTGTTGTACTACTTTACAATCTGTTTTTTTAAGTCATTCGGATTTATAAAACATTAAATTCCCCAATTCAGGTGGAGTTTTGAAGAGTGTTACTTTTAAATGGGTTTACATTTGTTTTTTAAAAAAACAAATGGAAATACCGTTCTAACTAAATAGTGTATATCAGTTTGTTATATTTTCTTTTGAGAGATGTTTGTCTACCTGTAATCATCTTGGCTTAATTTTAGTCATATTTAGAAATGAATAGTAAAGCTTGACATTGCAGATGGAAAATTCTACTTAATAAGACTGCATGTACTAATTAATTTATAAATTCTCATTAACAGCAAATTAAGTTTGCATATGCAGGTGGAGATACATTCTGTTAAGTGTTTTTTTCTTTTTCAAGAGCAATTAGCAAAAAAAGTGAAAAGTTTCCATGATGCTGTAATGTTAAATTACAATATTTTGCTAATTGACTGAAATAGCATATCACTTTAATCTACTGTTGTTAAGAGATAAACTCACACATGGACAAATGACTTCCTTAAGGTAGGTTTTTGAGAGAATACTGTTGTTTACCTGAATAAGATGTTTCATAGGGGTGTTTTTTTCATCCTGGCAGTACCTTTGCTTTGAGAAAGGGTACAAGAAAAACAATCATAGAACTGTTCTGTGATTTTTTTCCTGCCCCTCTCTCCACCCCACCCCCCCTTTCCTGCCAAGTTCTGTCTCTCTTTCCCCACAATGGAATGTTACGAGATTGAAAGCTGTAGAGGGAGAATCTGAGATTCCAGGACAGTAAACACTATGGAGTACCTTTATGTACTGGGATTATAAGATTTGTTAAATATATGTTTTCCTGAACAGAAAGGTGAAACACTTGACCTAAAATCACTAATGGGATATTGTTGTGTTCTTCAGTAGAGTAGTGCACATGGGAATTTTATTGTTTCCTTTCAGCATTTCATCCTCCAGGCGCGTTCAGTTCTCATACCTAGTGTGGGTACATGTCTGTTGTAGGTTGGCTAAAGGTAGCTTACTCAGGAAGGAACCTTGGGAGATCTCTCATCCAACTTCTGTTCACAGCAGGGCAAGCAACTGAGATCAGAACACATTGCTCAGGACTCCATGCAGTTAAGTCTTTTAAAATCCCTGAGGATGGAAATTGCAAAACCTCTCTGGGCAGCCTGTTGCAGTACCTGACTGTCTTCATATGGGAAGAAGTTTTTCCTTATATCTAGTCATCTTCTCACAATGTGAAGAGCCGCACTTGGTGGTCTTGATAATTTCCCTGTAGGTTCTGGGAGGCTGCTGTTAGGTCAGCCTCTCCTCACAGGGCTCCAGCCCCCAGCCAGTTTAGTGGGCCTCTGCTGAGCTCAGTGTGGGTTATTGAGTCTCTTTTTTTTTTTTTTTTTTTTTCTATCGGGAGACCTAAAACTGGATGCAGGACTACACATGTGGTCTCACAAGGTCTGAGGAGATGCAGAAAATCAGTCTCTTCAACCTACCAGCTGTGCTTCTACTGACACTGGCCAGGAGACCACCTTTACTACCAGGACACGCTGCTGGCTTATGCCCAGCTTGCCATCTACCAGCACCCTCAGGTCCTTCTCAGCAGAGCTGCTCCCCAGTCTGTCATTGCAGGGATTTTTTCCTTCCCCTGTGCAGGACTTGATATTTATCATTGTTGAATTTCATAAGATTTCTGTTGGCCTGTTTCTTTGTCTTGTATAGGTCCCTCTGGAAGTCAGCCTTGCCCCCAAGCATAGTGACTGGTCTTCTGGTTGTTGTGCAGACTTGATGATCGACCCCTCCAGGTCATTGATGAAGATGTTAAAAAAGGAGAGATCCCAGGACAGACCCCTGCAGTACTCCCGTTGTCATAGGTCCACAGTTAGAGTATGTCTGATTAACTGTCACCCTCTGAGTCAGGTTGTGCGAGTAGCTTTTTATGGATATAGGTGTCCACCCATCCAGACTTGGGTAGAAGAATACTGTGGGAGACAGTGTGGGAAGCCTTCGTAAAGCTGAGGTCAGTGACATCCACTGTTCCCCCCTCATCCACAAATCCAGTCATTTTATTGTAGAAATCAATCACATTGATCATGTTCCAGGTTCCTAGTAACACCCCCTTTTCCATGTGCTCGGAAACTTGCTCCAAGAAAACTCAGTCCAGGAGTTCCCCAGGGACTGAAATGAGGCTGGCAGGCAATCAGCGTTTATTGAGGATGGATGCAATATTTTCCCTTTTCCAGTTACCAGCAGTTGCAACTGATCTCTAACAGGAGTGGCCTTTCAAGGATGTCAGCTAGCACACTCAAAATCCTTGGATGCAGCCTATCTGATCCAATGGACTTGCATGATTTAAATTCTCTTGAGACTTTCTTGACTTGATCCAGTGCTCCTCTGGTGCAGTTGTTATTCTTCTCTTTGACCCTATCTGTAAGTGTAGAGGCCTAGGAGACCTTGCTAGCGTGAAGACTTGATGCAAAGAAGATAGTGAGTTACATTAGCCTTACCTGGGTCTACGTTTTCCTTGTTCAGCCTTTTACTGCTAAGGTACCAGTGTAGAAGCTCTTCGTGTTGCCCTTAATGTCCATAGCAGGTCTTAATTCCAAATGAGCTTTCCTAACACCGTATCTACATGTCCTGGGCAGTGTTTCTGAATTTCTTTGTTCATAGTCTCTCCCAGCTTCCACCTCCTGTATATACTGCCTTTGTCCTTAGAGCTCCACCATGAGCTCCAGAAATCACCTGGATTGCTTATGTCCCTCTGTGTTGCCTTCTAGAAGATAAAAGGGAGAGCAAAGCCCTGTTTTCCCCATCCCTTGTCCCATGAGAGTCAGGATCTGTTATCCAGAGACTACTTTGGGTTGTTTAGACTTCATCTGCCTTTTTTTGTCCCCTCCATCCTGTTTGGGTGATCTGAACCAAATACTCATCATGATATTGTCCATCCCATAGAAGAGCTCCTTTAACAGGGGGCAACCCCACTGCTCATCTTCTCTTACTGTGTCTCTTGAAGAGCTTGTGTCCGTATATTACAGCACTCCAGTTTCATGAATTTTACCACCAATTCTTCCTTATTCCAATTGTGTTATAGTTTTGTGACTTCACATGAACCTCAAGTTACTAATTCTGCTTCCAGTAATAGTGATTGGCACACTTTGTTAATGTGAAAGAAGGGAAAAAATGATCTATTAGGAGAGAGAGGTGCAGCCCATGAAAGAAGCCTAACTATGAAGACAGTCATGTGGCATTTTCTGTTTTGCACATTCCTGATACAATAATTAGAATCTTATTTTATTTGCAGGCTAGCAAACCTGAAAAAGCGTTGCCTGTCAATTCCCTGAAGCTTTATCTTGGAGTGAAAAAGAAAATGAAGCCACCAACAAAGTAAGAATAGAAAAGAAAATAAACACTGTGTAGCAAGGTACTTGTGGTATTGTCAAGAAAGGGGAACATAAAACATTGTGGAACAAGGAAAAGTCAAAAAGCTAACCGAAGTATGCTGAATTAGATTACCCTCTATAATATTACTTGTTCTGTTTCTATCTCTTCTTTTTTGTGTGTTCCATGTTAGCTCTTCTGTGCTAGGAAATTACTTTATTGATTGGCTTTTCTTAATCTTGAGTGTATTATCTCTTGTGGATATGTTTGCTGCTAGCTCACTTTTTTTGCAGTATGTGTCCTGCATTTCATTGGCAGACACACCACCTTTGCACCAAAAAAAGAGAGAAAACCAACTAGTCATGGGCTTTAGTGACAGTCCCTGCTTTTCAGTAGAGGATTTTCCTTTTTCAGGATCCTTGTTAGTTTGATGTTTCTTCTAGCTGAAGACTACAGTGCCCTTTACAAACATCAGTGACTATGTCTCTGGAAAAGAGCAGTGAAAAATGACACCCGGTTTTCTCAGATGTTTCCAGTGCTTGTTCGGTCAAAGCTTTGAGACACCGAGACAATGTACATATAGGATCCTATCCTAAGGGGATTCTAAGTTGGCTGTAGCCTTTAAACAGATCTGCGTGAACTTTCCCTTTACAGTTAGCACATCAGAACACCCCCAAAAGCCCTGTAAACTTCAAAGCATAGTTCTGGTAAAGAAAAAGTCGGTGTGAGGTTTTTGGTTGGGATTTTTTTCAGAATAAGTGGGAGATTAGTCCAAAATAGGAATAAAAAGGTTATGTAAATGAATCTTTGCAGGTAGGTTCTTTCCTCCTTGAAGTTTATTTTCTGTCTGCTTTCAAAAGCAGACTTTACAAAGTCTCTCCTGGATCTCCAGGAGTGCCTGTGTTTTTCTCACCTCAGAGACCATTGTGCACCTACTGCCTTTTTTTCAGCGGCTCATGTGATTTCTTCTGTTCATAGTGCAAGTATACCTCTCTTCCCTCTGTGACTTCCACACTGTAGTGGACTCTTTGCTGGAAACCATCTCAGTAGTTTTATTTCCAGCAGCTTTCAGAAAGTACAGCCATGGCCAAAATGAGGCAAGTAGTTAGCTGTCATCTGCAGGGCTTGGCTATGACACTTAGTACAGAACAGCATGTTCATTACCTGTGACGGTAATCAGTGGTCAGAAAATGATCAAAATCCATCATCACACACACGATTTCATTCTAGATTTGCAGTACACATTTAAACATTGGTGTGTTTTTTTTTTTTGTTTTTTTTTTTAATCCCCCCCAAAGCACTGTATAAAGGTAATGGATCTCTGCAGTTCAAGGAATATGCCCCTAGCTTGAGTTTCTGGAACTAATTTTTTAAAATTTTATTTGTTTCAGCTGGGGACTTGCAGTGTTTTCTGAAAAGCACCAGTGGTAGGTAAACGCAAAACACGTAGTTGGTTTATCTTCAGTATTTAATATTTGTTGAAATGTTCAATTTCAAAATAAGAATGTTTGAAAACTAATGGGCATTATTTTGCTTGCATGTTGACTTTTTGGTATATTCTTCTTAATTAACAAAAGAGTCGTAATTGGCATGTTTTAATAATCTTTTGGGGTTAGGTATCTGTCTCCCTTCTGTGGCCATAAAGCAAATGATGTTCATAAATTTAGAATGATAGATTTTAAACCTATGCACTGCTTTATGAAACACATGCATTGCCTTCAAAGTAAGGTAAAGTGATAATTTGAAGTATTTGTATTTCCCTAGCTTTTTATGGGAGCGTTAATAATAAATATAGACAGCATTCATAATTGAATCTAAGCACTGTTTGAAATTTTTTAGAAGCCTATTCTTTTTTAGAAACCTATTCTTTAATATGTTTATCTCTAACAGGAGTTTTTGTTGTTTTTCTTGTTAATTATATATTCATTCTAGGTATATATGTTGTGATGGACAAGATGTGCAGATGGAGTGGATGATCAGCATTTTTAATGCACAGGTACTAATCTGATCAAAGAAATGTAACTTTTACTTCTCTTAGGAAAAGTGCATTAAACAATCGTATGTTTGTATGTGTTATGGATAAGTTATAGATAAAGTTGCAATGCCATTACAGTTTCTGGAATACTCAGTGTAATAAATCTGCAAAAAAGATGGGCCTTAGTCTCTGAAAACTGTTATTTATAATGTCATTTTCATATGAAAGCTGAGTGCTTTGAGAGTAAGGGAGAACAACATTACATTCTGGCATTGTTTGTTTTTTTCCTGCTGCATTTTGGAGAAGCTGGTTAAAGACAGACAACTAATTTCCTTTGCAGTAATAAACCTCTTCTGGGTAAAATTCTGGCTGTTGACATAAAAGGCGTGTCTGTGTGCCACTGTGCCCGAGTGCTATTTTGCTGCTCACTGGTTTGGATGCTGCATGCAAAGTAGTCATGAAAGAAGGGTGCCTTGTTTGAAAACATCGTGGTGTGAACTAGCCCTGCTGAAGAGCTGTGCCAATACAGCTGTATTTCCCTGATACCCAGGTTAGCTTAGTTAACACTGATAATTCATTGTGTTTGGATAGGCATTATCCTAAATTAAGCCATCTTCTGCTTGCTACTGGATTGTGAGTAAGGAGGGTGTATATTTGAGTGCAATATAACACATCCTTGCAAATGGATTTTATATTTACATAGGAGGAAGTGGGAGTAAGAGAGATGGGAAGAATTCAACTGGAATGTAGTTTAAGATTTTTAAAGGATTTTGTATTTGTGTCAGATTTTTCTTGTCTTTCCCATGACATTCAAGACCTTTTGGGAATATCACTGTGAATAAACATCACTAGATTTATGATTACCTGTGAGCTTTAAGTATGATGTAAAGTGGAGTTGGCACAAAACTGTTGTAATACATACTTCTTAGAGGCTTTCTAAAACAGAATCTGACCTTCATGGATAGGGGTGCTAGAAGTACAATGCATGCCTTGTGAGTAAAACTTCCAAATTTTTGTCTTAATCAGCTCCCTTAAGTGAAGTAACTATTGTAGTTTCTATGGAAACAGCCATCGGTCCTGGCATACATCTCATGGGCATAACTTGAGTGGTGTCACAACAAATAGGCTCAGAGGTTATTGATATAGGCTACTTAGAAATAACTCATATGAGCTTGGTAACTGCTGAAGTCCTTTTGACGTAAAATCACAAGGACAACAATCTATTAGGATTCTGATCAGGTAGTGTAGGATGTAGAATGTTCCTCTGACAATATAAATAAAGAACTGAGAGACACTGCTCAGTGTTCAGGATATTTTTACTAACAATAAAAATTATGTGCATTTAAAAAAAAAATGCTATGAATTAATACTATTTTTTTTCTTTAAACTTCATTCCAATGAATGAGCAGTACAATGAATTAGCAGTATGAATGACCTGCATTGGGAGGGTTTTCTGGTTTTGTTTTGGGTTGTGTGGTGGGTTGTAAGGTTTTTTTTGGTGGGATTTGTTGATTTGTGGATTTTTTGATCAGCATTCTGGACATTGGTAAATTTGTTAGTCTTTGAATTACATGGGAAATTAAGTACTAACAATACAGACTTGCTGTATTATCCTTATTACAATCTACTACCTTAAACAGTGAAAATCTCCTTGAGAATGCAATGGCTCATGTTCCTAAAGCTTACTTATAAAATCACTAAATGTTTTGTATCGTGCAGCAGCAAATTATTATTGCATTATCCAATTTCTAAACCAGAAAACTGTAAATGTCAATTGAGTTTTTTTCTAGCTACAATTTTCAAATTGAGGTCATCTTTAGGGAAGATAGCTTGTTTTTTACCTTATCTGTTATCACAGTATTTGAACACCTTTATTTCAGAGAGACTTCAGGCAGAACATTTTATTTGTCAATTTTTCGATTTAGATTACAAATTGAAAAATACTGTAAAGTAGGTTTTGAAGTGTTAAAACATTGACATTTAATGATCCAGTGCAATTAGGAAGGAAGTAAATCTATGTTACTATGCTCCTCAGTGCTTGAGAATAAGAGTTCATTGGTAATTAGTATCAGTAAGATAGTAGTACTGTTGTTGTTCTCCCTTCCCCCGCCTTGTATTCTGATAATTTTTATTCCTGTTGTATATATAGTGCAGACAATATAAATAGCAAAGTGTGGGTACCACTGTAATCTGGTAAAAAGAATTCTTTTGATACAGAAAGTTAGCCCACAGGTTATTAATCTTGTACTTTAAGCTGGTAAATACTAAGAGGGTTTGAAGGAGGATCATTGTTTCTTTCAGTTCGAAGCAAAATCATCCTGACAAGTATGGCTGAAACTTCATTCTTGAATTCTGTGATAGTTTTGTACAAAATCACTTAAGAGCATACATAGCATACAGTTGGAAGTAATTAATTGATATGAAGATGGACAATAATATTCTTCCAGTTCCATTGCCTTTGATCAACTAGAGAGAGGCACATTATATTACCATGAGGTGCAGTTGAGCAGATAGGTCAAAACTATGAATAAATACATTTATTATGTGGCCTAGTGTGTTGTTAGTATTTCTGATATACTTTCCCAGAGTTCTATTTTAAGAAATGTTACAGACAGAAAAGGGAAATCAGGCTGCTTAACTGACAGGGATAGTTTCCATAAGCTTGCTGATAATTAAGGGAGGCAGTTTCCTTCAGAAGCTGACTTAAAGTTTCTCAGTCACTTTCTGAATTGCACCTGTTTCTTGTATCTTAGTCCACAATAAACTGATTTTGGTTGGCAAGACCTGCTCTTTCAGATAATACCTTCTCATTTCATTGGAAGAAAATGTTCTTAATGTTCACTGGGAGAGCTCTTATAACAGGTTTCTACATCATCCTGGTCAGTTCCACATGTAAAAATTTGATTTACTCCATAACTATGTGAATCTATAAAATACTTTTTCTAAATTTGGAATTAAGGCTTCTGGTTTCTAGAATGCTATTCTAAGTCAATAATCACTGATTCTGATGTGTTTTTAATAGTAGCACTGTTTTTACGTGCAGATGTCTGCAAGTACCAACACAACTCCACAACTGGATGTTTGTATTCACTCTTGATGAGAATTCTTACTTCATGGATTTGGAAGATTGAATACCATTGGGGGGGAGACACTGAAGATCCTGATATCTGTGAACAGAAATCTGTTACAGATTTGGACAGTGTCACAGAACTACAGAATTGGTTAGATTGGAAAAGACCTCTGGGGATCGTCTAGTCAAATCCCCCTTTTCAAAGCAGGGTCAGCTAGAGCAGGTGTCTGCTGGTGTCAGCTCAGGGCTTGTGACCTGTCAGAACTAAATAACTGGAACTCCACAACCTCTCTGGGCAATTTGTCTCAGTGTTTAATCACTCCCACAGTAAAGAAGGGTTGGTTTGTTTCTTATGTTTAGGCAGAATTTCTTGTTTCCTATTTATTATAACTGATGCTTTGGATTAGTATTTTGTCAGTACTTAATGAAACATTCTCGGCTTTCACTAGGGTTCCTTTGCAGTTCTGGCTTGCCAGTTTCCTTTGGAGTTGTGCTGATTTAGCTTCGTGCACCCGTCTCCAAGCTTTAGGAACTATTGTTCTATAGGCCTCTTTGATTCACAGAATCTCATGTTGAAGGTTTTGCAGGAAAATGATCTTACACTACTGTCCTTAGAGATATCTTTCTGGTTACCTTTAACATCACCAGAGGACACTGTGAGCTTCAAAGCACATGTCCTCAAATTTCTACATGTGAAATTCTACATGATATGCTAATGAAAGTTCATTATAGACCTTTTATTTGAAAATATTCAGTTAATGAATTCCCCCCCCTTCTCTTCCCAGTCATGTTTTTCACTCGGAATGAAGCTGCACACTTTGGAGCTCTCCCTAAAACTGACCTGTTCCAGTAGAGCTAAAGCGAAGACTATTATTGAAGCCACATTTGTTTGTGTAGATTGTGGTTTTGGAGCATTCAGAATGTCAAGCCTTTTCCTTTTCAATAACTCATTTTGTTATTGTAGGCTAAGCAAATGATTTTTCCCTAAATTATTACTATAAATTTTGAATCACTTGTTTGCAAATTGGGATAATTTTATTTTATTACAGAAACTTTTGTTGGGACTCCTGAAAGCGTGCTTATATGGAATTTTGAAATTCTGAATCAAGTCAATGTGTGTGTGTTTCGTTTCTGTTCTTAGAAGATAATTGGAATAATCATATGGAGGGAAGGTGCTTGATAGATGAAAATTGTATAGAGACATTTTGATCTTGTTCACTCAGTATTGTGCAGCACTTACAAAATATTAATATAATTTTAAACAGCATAGTGTTTTCCCCCTTCTCCCACAAGAGGAGGGTGTGGTGTTGTGCAGTAGATTTCTTTTTCTGAGAGTTTTGAAATGCAAAAGAATGTTCTGTATTTATGAAATTCCACACCAAAAATAAGGAATCATTTTGTTCTTCAGCATGCAGATATATGCCCACCTGCTGGAAAAGCAAGAAAACAGTCTATAACTAAAAGTCCAAAGGTTGGAGGCTTACCACTAATTCCCATTCAACAGGAGAAGAACACTTGTAAAATCAGAGGGAGTACAGAAGTAAGTGAAGTTTAAACTTGGTGCAGAACTTGTAATCACAATGCTGTACTAGTAATAATAATGAACTCTCTGGTAATAATGAAGTCTCTAGATCTGGATAAATATGAAATGTAGATGCTCTTATTATCCATGTGCTTTTTCATTGTTTTGTCATTAAAGGAACAGTTAGGATAATTTAGTGAAAAAAAAAAAATAGTGACCTAAATGTATGTCACCTCTTCGGCTGTTCAGTAAATCAATAGTGGGTTTTTATTTGTGTTTGGGGGTTTTTTGAACAATGATTGTTCATTAGAATTAAATAGGACTTTTACCTGGAAACATAATGCACATTATTACAGTGTGCTTTATTACAGTTTCGTTTCAATAAAGTCCTTCAAAACTGTCCTGGAGGCATATTCTACCATATCTTTTCTTTGGTCTAAAGTAACTGCACTGTTTTAGTGTCTGCGATGTGAATGTAATGAAAAAACTCAGGTGGAACTAACTGTGATACATTTAAGTTGTAATATTATTAGTCTCAATGCAGAACGAGAGGGTTTAGTTACAACTCTTTGCAGAGACTGAGCTGTGTCTCTACATGACATGCACTTGCGATATGTCTCAACCTTATCATATTAGCTGGAGATGAATTTCTGGTATCCATGTAGGGATACTTATGCCTGTGGGAAAGACTTACTTGCCTTACTGCCAGCTGAGAAGCAGCAGTTATAGTTGAGGTACTGCTCTGCTTGGGAAAAATAGTGGTGACTAATCTGAATGCAGCAGAGAATAAGTGTTGAAAGAAGACAGCTTCGTCCTTTGACTGTATGTGGTATTATTTCTTGCATGTTTTAGAAGATTTTGAAGGGAGGTCGATAATACGGTATGTGTTAGCACCATTTACACAGAGAGTGGGTCAGGCACAGATTGGTGAAGCTGACTCACTTCCATAGCAAACTAAGAGCAAAGATAGAAGTAGTGTTTTATCTAAAAGGCAACTCCATCTTTCTTTTGTTAGGCTTGCTTCAGGCATTTCTGCTCTGCCTTATGAAATGGGTATAATACAGTGTGATTGCAATTATGGTTTTCCTGTTTTGTTTAATTTTTTGTTTAATTTTCCTTTTGTTTTAAACTTCTTTCAGAAAGCATTTTCGCAGTTCTTTGATAAGTTCCTTCTAATATTTGCATTTTTAAACTTTTTTGATTTAAAAAGTAAATCATAGGTCTTTTCATTCAAAAAGCTTCATAACCCTTAGGTATGTCTCTTTCCTATCCTTTATACAGGTACAGTTAAGATCTCTAATACATTCTTTGAGATGGCTACAAAATCAGACATTCTAGGATAAAGGTTGTATTGGATTTTAGGCTTTGTGATTTTAAATCCCTAGTTAGTACCTTATAGTACTAGAATTCTTGTTCTTACTATTTTTGCTGATAATGTGCTTTGTTAGGAAGGACTCTAATGTGTGCACTGCAACTTAGAGGAAGTTTGCATTTGAATTTAAAAGTAGAAGATCAGAGTCTTGTTTACTTATGCCATGACTAGATCTAAAGAGGTTTTATCCACAGGATATTTGCATACTTGAGGAAGGTTAACACACAATTATATAATGGAAAACAAAAACTAATACTTTTTTTACATGGAAAGCCAAAACTGGAATGAACAGCAAAATAGTGGTGTAAAGTAAGTATATGATATGATTTATCAAGGAGAAATATTATACAGCGGTGTATTTAGTAAAGCAATATCCCTTTGGAGACCATGCCTTCAGTCTTGCCATGGATTTGTAGTACTTATCCAACAAGAAAAACTATCTCCATTTTAAAGTATTAAGAGAGTAAAAGCAGGAGCAAGCATTTTCTGAAAGAAGCTGGTTTATGAAAAATGGAGGTCTGTTTACAGGTCAATGGGTAAACTTGTAGTAGAAACGTGATCAAGGTTTTATCTTCATATAGGCAGGAAAAGAGACTGAAAGTTTTGCACACAGTCAAAAAAGTGACATCTTTGTGATGTGAAGATAAGAGGGGGGGGAACCAACTCAGTTACCCAGAAACCAACCAGTTCGATATTAATGGTCCATACTGAAAAGTCTATATTGAATGTCTTCTTTTTTCTCCATTATTGGAAGTAATTTTATTGCGTGCTAACAAAATAAATGTATAATACAGAAAGTTTGAAAACACTGTATAATTGAGAATCCTTCTAATAACAGATAGAATCAGAGGATTTCCATTATTTCTGTACCACTTGTTGCATACATGGATAGTCCATTTAAAATATGCATATTTACCTAAAATAGAAATACATTGCTGTACATCTGCAGTAAGTCTGTAATTTTATTTCAAAACATGGAAGATTGAGGAATGAAGAAGACCTTTTTCTTTCAAGCCATGGTCAAATACCATACAGACTTATAATAGGTTATACCTGTGTAGCATTTTGAGAGGAACAGTATGTCACAGAGATAACAGAGGATGCAAATAGAGTTGTTCTGTATTTTTTTGCTGGTGATGCACAGAAAAAGGAAAAATGTAGTTAGATTTCTGTATTATCCATTTATTCACCAACTACCTTATTAAGGGGCTGAAATTAGGAGGCAAACAGCTGCTTCGAAGAGGAAATTGTTGCTTTTTTACATTAGGGGTTACTGGGAGGAAAGTGTAGAGTCCAGCAGTGTAATTTGTAGTATGTGACTAACAGTGGGCAGTGGATCAAATACTAAGAAATAATATTATTAAGAAATTCGATGTGGCGGTTTTATTCACACATCATTTTGATATGTTATTTATAAGGGAAACTGTTAGTGCTCTGATTTGAACTACAGAATTTGGCTCCATCCATTGAATATTCTTACAGTGCAAATGTCTGGGAATTAGGATTCCTGTATGTACTGAATCTACTTTAAAAGTTCAAAATGTTGAGTAGTAGTCTGTGTTAAGAGGCTACATGCCAGTATCAAGACTGTTCCAGAGAAGTAGGCAACCTTTACATTTGAGTGAAGTATTTGATCTGTTCCTACTTTCATTATATAAAGGGCTCATGCTATACCTAGTTTAACAGCAGAACCATTGTTTTCAGAAGTGTAGTTGTTATTTTTCGTCTCAAAAGATGAAAAATTGAAACATGATATAAAAAATTCTGTAAATAGAAGATGGCCACTTCTGACTGAATTTCATGAGTAATTCCTATGTTTTCTGAGTAAGGGTGAATAGCATGGAGCGTCTTCCTGTGTTTGGTGAAAGGTGCGGCACAACAGTATATTTGACATATTGTGTGCATGTTATCACATAGTCCTTTTCATATTTGACATATTGCATGTATATTATCACAGATAGTCCTTTTATTATTACTTTCTTAATTGAACATGAATCACTGGTGATAATATCACTGTTTTCTTGATCATACAAGAACATTATTTGAAATGTAAAGAAATTATTTTAAATGGGAAATTATAGCTTTTTCAAATATCTGGCAGGACTGAACTCCCTACATTCATTAGTAATTGGGACAGTTCCTCAGTTGCCTTGGAATCATAGAATCATAGAAAGGTCTGGGTTGGAACTTTTTTTTGTCTGAATATAGCTGAACACATCAGATATTGGATGCTTCTTGCTGGCTCAGGCGATAGCAGGAGATTATAAACTGATAGCAGTTGTTACTGATGGCAGTAGAATTCATGGGAATCTTTAGGCAAGCTAAAATCTGCTCCATAGCACACACCAGAGGTAACCTGTGCAGCAGCATGAGCTCTTGTGTGCATTGTTGTTCTGGACTGATACTTTCTATTGCATATCATGACCACTGGTGCTTTGTTATTAATGGATAATTTTCATTTTTGGTGAATGTGAATAGAAATACCAGCCTTCTTAATGCTAAAATGACATTAATAAAATAACCCCTTTATCTGCTCTTTTTAAAACTGTGATTTCTGTGATCCGAATGTTTATTTCTTTTATTATTGAACAGATGCTAGCTGAGGTGAAATTTCAAGAGAATACACAAATTCAGGCTTTGTTTTGTAGCTTAGATCTCTTCATTGTAAACTTATGTAATATTTACTGTTTTTTCTTCCTACACAGCAGCTAATTTGCTGCATTAACAATCATTTCTAATGGGCTTGTGTTTGCTGTCCTCATGATGAAAGAAATGTCACTTTAAAACATCTAAGGCAAATAAGAATGATAGAGGAATTTATTGTGTTCTGTCTGTCTGCTCAGTTGTTGTGACAGCTTTGTTGACTACTAGAAGATAGTCAAAGCTGAGGGAGACTTTCATTGTTTTTGCCTTTCCTGTATGGCATTTGTTCAGTTTGGCTGGATTTTTATGGTGTTATATTCATCCATAGCATTATGAGCAAGTTGTCTCATGGAATCTTGATACCTCATATGTGTTAAAACAAACATGCAAAAATGTTCAAACACTAGAGAAGAGCTAGTTTAGATACATCTACATGAGTGTTCTGGTTAGGATCAAGAGTGCACTGTAGGAGCAAATTTTTCACTTGTTCCCATTTACTGTTTTTTACTTGGTATTGTTCTGGAGCATATGAACTTGGATTGCTTTCAGATGCAACTGAAGTTGAAGATGTTCTGCAGGAGCATATCTAATGCACTGCAGCCAAAAATAAGCTGCCTGCCAGTAGGAGAAAGCTAAAGCTAGACTGAAATGTATTCTTAAAAAAAAAAAGGGGGGGGGGCAGGGGGGGCAACAGCTCTGAAATAGCGTTAGTGTGGATGGTCGGGTTCTCGGCACACTTCTTTCACTGTACAGATGTGCTCCTAATGGGCCCCAGCAGTTGTGAATTTAGATGCAGCATACCTTTTATTTCCTACAGCTTAAGAACTTGAAAACAGCCCACCAATATGGAACAGTTGCATTCCCATCAGTTTGTTGTTTTATCTGAGTTCCCAGTATGTTATTTAAAATTGCTAGCCAAAATTTGAAAAGGCAGGCAGACTTTATAATTTATCAGGTAGTACTGAACAGCTGCTGACAATGTTTGTGATCATGTAAAATTACCTTTTGTACGTTCATGTAGCTCAGTCATTAAGTTATAAAAATTATACCATCCTCAGTTGTATTTATTCAATTTAAGAATTCTAAGAGTATATGGATCTGCTGTGAAACATAAAAAATTAGTCTACAGTGGTAGAATGAAAAAACAAATTGTTAATATATGAAAATGAATGTCTTTATTGTCATGGTGCATTTAATTGAAAGATTTATGTAATTTTCAGAAGTTTCACTAATTGAGAAAATATGCTCACTAAAAATGCTTACTAAAGGATAATAGCACAAATTGTGGGAATTTAAAACTTAACTGTGCTGTCTCAGCTCGAGTAAAATTGATTTTTCTTTTAAACTGTTATGTGAAACTAATGAGTAAAAAGTGCAATCTAAATATTATTGAATATTGTGGTAATGTGAGTGGTCTTATTTCTTTTTCGTTGTTTGTTCAGAATATAGAACTGCAATCTGGGAAACCAAAATTCAGCGAGCATCATGAACATGAATTTCTGGAAGAAAGAAAAAACTTGAAAGAAAAAGCATCTATTGTGGCACAATGTTTGGAACGAAAGGAGGAGAAAGTGCGAAATCATGCAAAACCACATCGGAGCTTGATCTCTGTTGTGGATGTGGGTGCAGGGATGACTGACCTACACCAAAGACAACACAAGGCACTGAAGAAAAGTAAGAACAAACCAAGCAAAACTACTTCGGAATTAGATAACAAATTGCCATCAAATGTGATTCGGGAACTAAATACAGTGCTGCAGAAGAACAGAGCACTTAACGATGAAACCTCCAGCTGATTTACTGGGTCAGAAGTTTTTTATACACACACACACACACATATATATGCGTGCACATGTGTATTTTCTGGGCAAAAGTAATCTCTTTTGATTTGTGTAGTTTGTACAGTGCAGAGGAGATTTAATTTGTTTATATGCAGCTGTTCATTTTGTATATGCATGTGCCATGTTATAATTTAAGATTGAACGGAGAGAACTCCAGAAATTTGGAAGTTTTCCTGTGCAGTGCAATGATGTCAGGGTTTTGTCTGTTATTTTTTGTTGCAGATTTTGTTTGTTATAATAATTCTAAGCACTATCAAAAGCTCTTGCTCTGTTTATATTCTCTACCATCTTGTAAGTACTGGAGATATTTTTGGAAAGGAGACAAGTTATACATTGGAGTTCATACTGTTGGCCTGCAGCATTTTTAATTATCTGATGCTATGAAAATGAGTAACATCTACTTAGAAAAGTGACTTTTGCAGTAACTTTTTTTTTTTAATTATTATTTAAGAATAAAATTAGTGTCTACATCCATACATTTGTCTTCTGACAGAGCAGCATGTGGAAGAATCAAAAGGGAGAGGAATGTAGTAGGTAAGACAACATATTAGTTCTTGTATCTCAAAACTGTGTCTATATGGTATACATCTGATTATGTCATCTAAGCAAGGAGGGAGAATACTGAGGATGACAAAAGATGTCTTCAAAGCAACATCTGATTTAAATGAGTATATGATTTGGAAGAGTAGAATCATCTCTTTTTGCTCAACAGGCTGAATTAATTTTGTAAACAGACCTTGGTTAGCTCAGGGTGACAAAGGCAGACTTTTCTGTCACTGTTTGGATAGAGCTTGCTTGGTGCTGACAAGTTACTGGCATCTGATGAATATTTAGTACTCACATGAGAAATGAATTTCCTTAAGAAAAAATGGTCCCCACACAAACATATCTATCAGAAGGGTACTAACTTAATTGATTAAGAAGTGCCAGTTAGTAAATGAGTGGGGAGATTAACCCTTCCCTTTACCATGAGGACAAAGGTGAACAGAATGCTGTTTGCTGGACTCGTGCTATAACTGTAGCACGGCTCTTCTGAGTGTGTGGAGAGGTCCCAAGGTTGAGACAACAGCCTCAGTTACCGCATTTACTGTGTTGTGAGTATGTAGGTAGCAGTTCCTGAAGACACGTGATGGAGTACCCGGCAGCTGCTTTGGGCTTTAAGCCATAAGAACCTTAAATTTAAAAATCAGAATCTGGCTTCCAAACAAAACCTATGTGAGCAATGAAATTATTTGGTTTTCTTCAGTTGTTTTGTGGATCTCACCTTCACTCATCCCATGGGATTGTCTCCTTCGTCTCTCATGGCATATCCCAATTTTTACTTTCTCCTGTAACAGCTGGATGGGCAAAAGGCACTGCTGAGCTGAGGCCGGTTCCAGGTGTTGCAGATGCTGTCTGGTTAAGCAGCAGGACCAACAGAGCAGAGACCTGATGAAGCTCGCACCGCACTTTTGCTTTGGGGGAGGCATTAATAACAGCATCTGCTTTATTATGCTGCTGGCTCTTTTGTGGTCTCATTAGCCACTCTGCCACAGGGTTTCACCAGCCTTCTAAGAACTTACTGATGCCTTTCATGTTCCTCAAGATTGGTTGGAATTAGCCAGACCTCTTAGGGTAGAAGAGAGGATTTTAACCTATTTCTTGTTTATTAGAAATTGTTTTAAATAGTCTTTTACTTCCTTAAAATTTCAGAAGAAAAATTCAATTTCATCAGCATCAATGACATCTGATTTTTATTAACAAATAGTTTTGAGGATGCTTTAAGTTGCTACTGAATTTCCTCCTATACAGAAGCACTATGCTTGCTTATCCCCTCTTCTATTTTTGGTAGTCACAGGTGCCGTAACGTTTCTCACATCATTTACTTCTATTCTTGATTGCATTGAGCAGCTTAATTGGAAAAATAATTTGTTTGATTGAAGAAATTAGACAAATGACTTAAATAATGTATCTGGCAACTCTGCTAGGAAGTACAGGGAAAACGAGATCAAACTCAAATATTTTGTAGTGTTTTGTATTTATTCTTCTGAAATGTAGCACTGACAAAGCAAGTTTAGTCTTTCAGACTTTGCACTTACCATATTTGACCAGTTGTTAAATCTGAAACGAGTTTGTAGATTCTAATTTTCCCAGTGCACTATTGACTGTTTTGCTACTTTTAATTTGTAATTGAGCCTCTTCTAATCATTGAGGCCCTGGCTCAAGAAAGCATATAAGCCTGAACTTAAATTGTATTGACTAAAGCCAGTACTTAATAAGTACATTCTTAAATGCTGATTTGAAACGGGGCCTAATGCCATCAGGAGAAAATACTTTATCTGAGGCTGGACCTGAATGTACTGTTTACAGTTGTACTTTTATTTGCAAATATTTTTCAGTATTGAGTTGTGGTGGCTGTATTGTTTATCTTTTTATTGGATTCTTAAAAATGACATTTACCTCTGCTGAAAGCCTCATGCATCATTTAAGCCCCTACACTAATGGAATAAATGGACCAGTGGAAGGGTTTTGTGCATTGAAGTGAATGTCTGTGAAGAAAATGTTTTGTGTATTTTTATTGGATCAAGGGACTACAGAAGCATTTGTTCTGTTTCAAAACCATATCGCAGATAAAGTATCTGTATGGCTGCTGTTAAAAGGCCATAAAAATCAAGAAGAAAAGATCTTTAATAAAGTATATTTAAATTTGGGGGTTTGTGCATATATATATATACACACACAAACACTCACTATAAATGCGTATGTGTGCATACAGTTACATGCACATCCACAGAGAAACACTGAATGGTGACAGTGTTAACCCAAGGAAAATATTTTTGGGAAAGTAGAAATTAAATTTGAAATTAATTATTTTCAGTACCTATCAAAGTTTTGGACCAATTATCTGACATATCATTGTTACACTACACATTTCAGACTGATTTAAGACCTGCAGAATAAATGTGTTTTGTTGTGATACCTTAATGGCTGCTGATCTTTTATTGTTCCTGTGCTATGTTGTGGAATGGTAAAGGAAGTGTAATTATCAGAGAATAAAAGGTAATTATTTGAATAAATGCTGTTTCTTTAAAATAGGCTATAGATTTTTTCAGAAAAAAATTAATAAAAATGTGGTTTTTAAAAAAAAGTATGTCTTTTCATATGAAAGGTATTGAATCGCCTGGTGTTTACTTTCTGATGTATAAAATGAAGTTAAATGAGACAGGTATTTCATGTTACAGGTTTATAACAGTGGGAAGACTAGGATTAAAATCTCTGTGAATCTCAGGTTCATCATTTAATGGAACAGCTTGTTCTGGATGCCATCTC
>KL258667.1:330-13535 GCA_000699545.1 Podiceps cristatus | reverse complement strand
TAGAAAATAAAACATTTATTTCTTAAAAAAAATATTTTTTCACATTAGACTCCTTCCAAAGGTAAGTGTACAAGAAAACCAATTATGTAAAAGTCTCTGCAAAAACTTTAGGCCAGAAAATTAAATCCATTCAGATTTTAGCAGAACTCTAGAGGTTGTAGTCCATTTCCAAAAACTTGCAGAGATGAGAATCAGAGATTGAGAAAACCCTACTAATCTCAAAAATCAAAGGCAGAGTTTTTAAAAGTATAGATTATTTGTAGTAGTATGTAAGAAACCATCACTGTTAAGTTGCCAAAATATTCACTAATAATTAATATTCAAAACCTCAATTTGCAAAGGGAATTTGGAAAATACTTATCACTGTTTCATGATTTCCATTATCCACAAGTGCTGCTTTTCTTTCTCTGTCAGAGACACCTCTTTCCTAATACAGCTTATCATCAGGTGGGATTTTTTATCTGTCTTATACGGCGGCACTTGAATGCATGAAAGATGCTGGCAAGTCTAACAGATTTTGTGTGGAAAACCTTTCTTTTGTAAACAGCAATAACAACCTTCCTGTACAATAAATCAGAAAGCCTATGGATTTCCTGGTTCTTGAACTGTATTACCAAATAGTCATGAAGGTGAATTCTGTTTCATTGGCTGATGTTTGCTTATTTAAGGTAAAGTATATTCACCTTGATTTTTAATTAATTGCACTATTAAACTCAATGGGGTTTAGATGCTAAAAGCTGAGCTACAGACAATGAGATACATTCTCTCTAGGGAAAAATCTATGATTTACATATGGGTCTGTAGCCTTATGTGTGAGGGATATGTCCCCATCCCACTCTGTCCCTTCTTTGCCTTCTCCTCCATGCTGGTCACAGAACCACAGAGGGAGAGACTATTCTTTTTCAGGGTCAGTGTATCACCAGATCTGCAACATGAATAACTTACCCCAGGGTTACACTCACCCACATTTCAAGCACTCTACCTCCTGTTAAGCTTACTTCCTAGCAGAGCCTTGTCATAATATAAACTGGCTAGTCTATCTGGGACATAACAGGATCAGGCCAGTGCTTAACCAAGACGATAGGTTTTTGATTCCTTCAGAATTGCATTCTCTTAGTTGTCCTTGAGGCTTTCAAAAGCACGGATCAGAAACAGAAGAAAATGCATGCTGCCAAGGTGAGCTTACTCACAGGATTTAATTTACGAGTTCCTTACAAAACACAAAAGTGTTTTGTGCTGTAAGATGGTCGTTTGCACAAGTACTGCAGCAGTGGCCAAAGGAACATGCACAGCTTTATCACTGCAAACACGGTCCCAATCTCCGACACTTCACCATTTATGCAAAATTTATTTTGATAACAAAAGATGGCTAGGAGTCTGAAACACTTCAAGGATAAAGTAACGCTCCCAGTTCAGAAACAAGAATTTTCATGTCCTCTCTCTTCAGAGAGTTTTGTGTCTCTGCCACAGACCTTTTTTTGGGGACACTTAAACAAACCAAACAAGGACGGCTCCAACTCCTTGTAGTCAATGGGAACAACTCCAGTTAACTTCAGTCAGATTGGTTCAGGCCCTTAATCTCACGGAATGTATTTCCATTTGAACAAACAGCAGACATCGATATTACCAGAGAAAAGGAGGGTGACATGAATCTATTTCCAAACAAAAGAGATTTACAGTCCAGTTGGAATCACAGCACATTTATTTTCTTTAAAGTTAGTGAGTGGCATGATCCAATAATAATTGTATCTTATGCTTTTCATAAAGCTCTTAAGGCATTTCATAATCAATTAACAGCTCAAGCACGTCATCATTACAGAACATTTTGCAATAATCCATTAGGAATTAATGTAGAGTGAGCCTTCCATCATCACTAAACAAACCGCTACACAGCTAGGATCCACGCCAAGCAGACAGGCTTTGAATTTTCTAATTAAAATTATACATTCCCTGCAAGCTTATTGCCAGGACTTTCTATTCACCTCCTTCCCACCACCTGCAAATTTTTTTATGTTTAGCCATTTCTCTGTACTCTGGTGAGTTTAATAAAATCCAGTGTTTCTGTGCTGCATTACCTTTAATTCAGATACTTAGGACAAGCTGGATCACAGAAAATGCAATATGGAGTAGTTACACTCCTGGATTGAAAATCAGTCCCTAGAGTGACTTCACATATTTCTGAAGTCTTTCTTACTCTTAAGTGAGTAAGGCTCCCAAATAAACTTTTGCTGCCTCTTCTTAAATCTTGCTACTCCTCCTGTTTTTTACAGTTAATAGTTCTGGACATATCCCTACCTCCTTAGATCAAACACTGCAAAGAGGGAGAGAGCACCTATGCAGGTTTTTCCTAGCTGTTGTCAGACCTACCAATTAAGTGCCTGGCTCTCCCAGGTATTTTAGGGCAGCGGTAATTCAGTCAGGCTCCTTATATTCCAGAGATAATGTGTGGATCTAAAATTCAAGCTTGCACCTAAACAGCTCCCTCGCCTGGCATTAGCAGGCTATTCCCTCTCCACCTGAGGTATTTGTGGCTTTCCACGCTCATCTTCTGCCCAGCAACAGTTTGTCCCTTCCTATCTGCAGCAACAGCCTAATGTAAGCATCTTGCCCTGAGATCAGCAGTGGGAACCTACAGTGTGATTTACAAGGAAGAAAAGCTGCTTCTTCAAAGATTAAAACTCCTTTAGATGTCTGACACTGGGCCCCCACACTGACGGCATCACACGGGATGTAACTTTTAAGCCATTTAAGCGAGACATGTTTTTGTTTTACAAAGACAGCACAGTCTATTATTAATCTTTTGCATGAGAGACATGGCAGTTTCCCCACTGTTATGCCAGACAATATGGTTTGATTGCTTCTGCCTCCTGTCAAGTTTCCAACTGGAAATGTGTAATATGAAATGAAGTGCAGCAAAACAGATAAGGATGTGCCGAGGTAGTTAAAACAATACTGGGGTAATTAAGGATTGGTATCTATACTAGAAACAAAATAAGCTCACTGTTTGGATGGTTTGATTAACGCTGCAGGATTGTAAGGCTACCGATGACACATACTCTGTATGAAGTGGAAGGAGAAAAATCATCTTAAAATAGGAAGGTTTGACACTAAATGGTGCACACTGGGAATATTTAATTTATTTAAAGGTTTTCAGGAAAGATTCTCCTCCAAGCAGAAACAGGAATAGAAAACGGTTCTTGCAGCAGCTATAGCAGCAAGTTATACAGCGAGAGGCCACTCTGATCTTTTTGCTAACAGGTACTGCATCATTATTATGCGCTTAGACCTGTGGCAAACGTAGCAATAATGAAGGAGACTGAATGCCAGTGGCAGAAAAAACTAGCAGCAACTGACTACATAAAACATGAGGAATTCCTCCTGTGCGTGCCACATTTTTTTTTTTAAAAAAAAGCAGAGCGCTCCTTCTTTTCCTGCACCAAAAAATGATGTACTGTCTAGAAGAGCAGTGCTGAACCATGAATTGCTCTTATTAATGCTCTATCATGCAACTTCAAAAAACAACCTGCTTCGCTCCAGAAGGTACCAGAATCCAAGCAAGAGTGAAGCTTACCGCTAGATATCTGATCCATAACTCCTGTTCTTTTGCATCTCTTTTAGAGACTACATTTGCCCTCCGTATCCTGTAACCTTACAAGGATTGGTCCCCTCCTGTGTCCAGCTGCACTTCTTTGACTATCAAAAAGAGAGTCATTAATTCCTGAGTCTTTACTTCTATATTTACGAAGTAATGATCCCTCTTCTTTGGAGAAGAAATACAGTCTGTGCACAACTGTTAAGTTACACCTACAGCTGCGCAGTGCATGTGGGAAAGGGGAAAGGGTGGAAGCATAGATTCCCATTGGCTTCAAATGGGATAAATGACCAATAAAGGAAACAAACTCTCCTTCAGAAAGATCAAGGAAAAATGAATGAAACAATTCCCTCCGAAAGACATATTGCCTCTCTTTCTTTTCCCTCACAATAATCATGTCTTGTCTTGTATGCAGTCCTCATCTCTCTTTCCGATGAGGGAGATATTCATGCAGTGTAGCCTCACTCAAACTGAGAATATTCTTACTTTATTTCCCAAAGTGAATGTATCAATTGAACCAACTCATCAAGTGGAAACTGCTGTGCGTGAGCCAACCCCACCTTTCTGTGTTGTCAACTGAATGATGCACATTGCTGACAAGCTCGACAAAACAGGCCATTTCACAGTTGTGAGCTGCAGAGTGACTGAGCCAATGTAGCTTTCCAGCAGTACGCTTTCCTGAAGAGCTACTGCTTCACATTCCCCTCGTGACACAGCAAGTGTTAGGGATGCTCTACCCTCATTCCTTCTGCGTGAAAAAAAAAATACCGCAGCGATTATTTCTAAATAACGATTAACACCAGAGGAAGGCACATTAGTATCAGCAGTGATCTTGTGACTAGTATACTGCTAGGAGGCTGCTTAGATTAGGCTGAAGGCTAAGCTCTGCTGGGCTGCTGGATGCTCCTGATAAGTATTTCACCAACAGCTTGCTGATAAAGATCCAAGTTTGAATGCAGCCCAGGACACAAATGCCCCAGTTGCTTCTTTTGCCTTAAAGGTTTGAGCTTGTTTTCCCATGAAAGTACCAAAATATCCAAGTTACAGAGCACTCTGTTCCACTCTGCGTAGAATAACTAATATTCCCAGGGACCTGAGAGAGTATGGCTTATACCTTAGTGAATAAAGTGATGGGGATTCTTGTCTGTTCTCCTGTGTTTATGAGTTTTAATTTACCAAGTATGTGACTGAAAATTTAAGATGAATTCTAGGCAGGGAATGCACAATGACACAGGCTTAAATTTGGTCATAACACTACTCAGAGATGAACTGCTGTGGTAAAGGGGCATCTTTACCACTCACTTCTCCGATGTGGATCACAGTTGGATTCTGGTGCCTTCTGAAGTGACTTCAAACTGTGATCAGGCCAACAGTCCAGGGTAATCCACGGTTTTGTAGGATCAAATGCAACAGCACATGTGTAGTGAGATGGAGGAGTAACTTCCTCTAACTACAACTAAAGGAGAAGAACCAACGAGCTACATGCTCCTTGGATGCACAGAGGGTTGTTCAATCATTTAAATCAGCTCCCGTTGCGTTGCTGGGTCACAAAGTCAGGATATGGCAAGCTTCAGTAGGTCTCTAAGATGGAGAAAAACCTATTTCCAGTTGCTGGGATTTTTTTTTTTTTTTAGTGAGCTTGACACATAACACTTAGCAAAAATGATTGATTCAGTCTTCAGAAATTAGTAGAAGATTCCCATTGGTTTCAGAGGGTGACAGAAATTACTCCAAACCAGCAGTCTTCACCTTTGAGAATCAGTGATAAACTAGACTAGTCACACTTTTTAATCTAAACAATTTTCTTTGGAAACTGCCATTTTTACAGAAGTGAGGGTTTTATGTGAAACTATCAATTTCAAAACAATTTCTATTAGGAAACAGTGAAAATCTTCCTCTTTCAGTATTCACCAAATGAAAAATGTTGATTTTTAAATTCAATACTGTTTGCAATTTAGTGACAAAGCTTATATAAAAGAAGTCTAAATTGAAACAAAATATTTGGAACAGATTAACATAAAACATGGGAACTCATCTAAAATTAGCTTCTTTTTATTTAACTATTTAACAAAGACAATTCTCATCCCACTCATCTCCCTGCCCCTCAAAAAAAGAAGCAGCAGCTTTTGTTCCACTGGGAACAAGGAAAACCTCTGTCCTGTTGGGAATAAGAAGGGCTTATTTCAAGATTTTCACAGACTGAAAAATTATATCCTAACCACTCTACCAAATAGGCTACTGTGTCTCAGAGCTGTAAATACAGTTTTCAGATCTTGCATCTGTTTTTTGTTTACAGTGATGGTAAGATATCTGTATAGGTAAGTCAGGTTTTCCATGACAACAGTGTGTACTTCTACATTTCTAGCTAGTGGTGGTTCTTGAAAACAGAAAGAGTAAGAGAATACAGAAAAGGGATCTTACAGAAAAACTACAAAGAATCTAAAGAGGCAGAATTAGGTAATGCATAGAGTAGCTGAGTTTGTTCAAGTAGTAATTGTATTAGTATTGACTCAGTGTAACCATCTCTCTTTCATAAACGAATGCTTTGCATGACTGGTTTTCTGTGAGTATAAATGCATTGGATTTTTTTCTTGTTATTGAATTTTATAGAAAAAAAAAACAACATAGATAGAGGTGAAGAGAGCTAATCTCTAATATTTTATGTGAGAGGAAGTATGAAGCATACACAGCAGTGAATCCAAACGTGACTAGAGATTATTCGAACTGCTTAATCATGCTTATCGCCACTGGGAAAAGATCCGAAACACAACTCCAAATCTGAAGCCATCAGGAACATAATATTTCAAATACCCCCATCCCTGACTGTGAGCTTCTGGGGGGGCTCCAGTTCCAAAACAGAATTTCATGCCCACCTCATCTTTGTGAGATTGCCACGGCAGTCCCTGCTCATGCTGAGTAGCATCTACTCATGCAAGTTATTAGACTGAAGGAGAAAGTGGTAAGAGTATCTCTCCCCTTCATGTCTCACAACAATGCAAAAAAAGTGCAATATGTGTCTTTGCATTTGTCCTGGTTTCGGCTGGGATAGAGTTAACTGTTCCTAGTAGCTGGTATAGCGCTGTGTTTTGGATTTAGGATGAGAACGATGTTGATAACACACTGGTGTTTTTAGTTGTTGCTGAGTGGTGCTTACACTAAGTCCAGGACTTTTCATCTTCCCCTGCCCCGTCAGCGAGGAGGGGCACAAGGAGCTGGAGGGGGCACAGCCAGGACAGCTGACCCAGGCCGGCCACAGGGATATTCCATACCATGTGACGTCATGTTCAGTATGTAAATGGAGTTGGCCACCGGGCGAGAGTTGCTGCTTGGGGATGGGCTATCGATCACCGGGTGGTGAGCAATTGTTGCATTGTGCATCATTTGGTTTTGTATGTTCCTTTATCAGTAATATTATTATTATTCTCTCTTCCTTTGCTGTTCTATTAAAATTGTCTTTATCTGAACCCATGAGTTTAACTTTTTTCCATTCTCCTCTCCATCCCACTGCGGGCGGGAGTAAGAGAGCAGCTGCGTGGTACATAGTTGCCAACTGGGGTTAAACCACGACAGCTTTATAAATACAAAACCTTGGGGGAGGGAAAGAAAGGTTATGAACTTGGCCTCTGGGATCTACAGGACTGAATTGATAAGAACGTTCACAGATATAATATTAGACATTTTATCCACGGATACAATGTGGAGAAAGACTTTGGAATTGAGCCCAGAAATAACTGCTGATACAAGACATGGTTCCTTATCCTTCTCCTAAAATCTCAACGTCTGATATTAATAAATAAAAAGGTTTTTTGTCTGGAATTAAACTTGCATAGTTTTATGAGGGGCAGGTCTTTACCGCCTAATTCAATTTACCTGACAATATAACCCTCAGATCTACAGCCAGAATCTACTCAACTCTTCCACTCAACTGTAAGCGTAATCCCCCAACCCTTCCCTTCTGACATAAACACATATGTCCACTTTAAGGTCCAAGTCTGACTGATGTCTCTTCCTAGGCCCAAAGCTGGCTTGTGAACAAGACATCCCAGCCAGGCAGGCTGAAATCGTCACCGTCCCTAGCCACCAGTCCATGCAATCCAGCATTTCACTGGTTCTGGTTGATTTCACTGGTTTTTGGTTTGATGATTTTGGTGCAGAAAAGATAAATAAAAGTACATTCCTCCAGTTCTGCCCAGGCAAGTGAGGGGGCAAGGAAGTGAAAACTTCCTAATCACTTCAGGAAATCATCTAAAGTCCTGAGATGACATTTAGTTACAGACACTGGCCTAATACAGAACTGCGAGTACTATGGCCAAAGCAAGGACTATGGACACACTTCTGTGCACTATGGCATGACCCACAAAGAAAGGAAATGCTTCACAGATTCGTAATTCCTGAGACCAAAAGAAACTGCAATGTCTCCAGCCCATAACCTCAGCACATGGACTGTATATTTCTTCCGGGTGATTAATGTATATTTTGTAAAAAAAGATATTAACTCCTACTTAAAAAAAAAAAAAAAGTTATAATGATCTACCACTTCCTTGTTAAAGCACCCCACTGTTTAATTGTTCTCACAGATTGGATTTTACTTCAAGGTTGAATCTATCCCACTCTGACAGAAATCTTTTGGATTTTGCAATGTCATCAAATGTGAAGGCCCATCACAAAGAATTATAGTGACATCTATGTCAAAAAAGCACAGGATCCATCTCTATGCTAAACACAAAGCTGGGTAATACTGCCATGTGATTTTCTAACGTTATCTGGGGATACCTATGCTCCCCTTAATTATATTACTTTGCTTCCCCAGACACTGTAAGGTGATCATCAGGGAAGCAGGAGGAAGCAGAAGGCTCCGTTATGTGCCAGACAGAATAAAGGACACGCTGCTGTAAACAAGAGCTATGTGCCAAATGCCACTGGACCTTTCAACAGATCATTGAGCAGTCAACAGCTCCAGTCTGGAATTAGGCTGATCATTTAGAGAAACAGTCCTCAACTGAATCAGCCGTTTGGGTATCTGGCTGCTATGATTTAGGAAAAATACAAAAGAGGTCACAGCATTAGTATGTTTATATACATCAGGGAGGCAAATTATCTGCTGAAAGTTTGGGAATTGCACACTAACTTTTAAAACTAAAAGCTTTTTACACTTAAATTTATCCAAAATATTTTGTCTTCTAACACTGAAGATAACATCAACAGCAACAGAAGTTGATGGCTGGTGTGAGAATCCTAAAGGAAATGACAGTAGGTGTTTGCCAGTTAAGTATGTTTTTATGACAACAAGAAAAAATAGAAAATGTCAAACTATGTCTAAAAGTAACTACAAACGTGTAAACTAATAAGATTAATTTGCACTTGGTTCTTTAAAAGTCTCGGCTCTTCCTGTAAATAGTCAACTTCCGTTAATTCCTAAAAGATCAATAGGAGTTGAATGCATTTAGTAACTTGCAGGAAGTTGTTCTACACCATGGTGTTTATAGTGCAGGCTTTGAAAGTCTGGTTGGTATGATTCAGACAGAAAGGTATCTTGAAGCAAAGAAAATCCTTTCTCAAGCTTACTTGTTCAAGAATTCACCCTAAGTCACATAACTGTTAATATATTTATGATGATTGAATGAGAAAATGTTATACGTAGACATTAACTTTCAAAACCATTGTGATTTAGAAAGCTGTGGGTGTTGCTTTTGTAAATTTCATATAGTTCAGTGTCAAAAGAAGAGACGGTGTGACAAATTATAAGCAGATCTACTAAAGCATTTGTATCAATAGTCTGTACTGCAGAAAGCTTTGTCACCGTCCGTGACTTATCTTTCCACTTCTGTAAAACATGGTACAGATGTAACTGCCTAGTCTGACTTTCAGTCACAATATTTAGCTACCTGAAAGATGAAGTATAATGTAACATTATACATTTCTGCTCTTTCAGTCTTTCTCAGCTTTGGAAGTGTAAGCCTTTGAAAGCAGATGACATACTCAGTTATTATCAAGTAAATTTTTTATCTGTCATTTGATCACTTGTGACAGGGAATGAAATGTAAAAAGACTAAACGTGTACTACAGAATTAGCTTGCAAAATATAATAGTTATTGTAGTGTATCCAACATACAAAAGGTAAATTATCTGTCAGAAGTTTCTGAATAATTTCTTTATGCTTTTCAGATAAGATCAGCCAAAGTTCTGGTGATGTCACATTTCTGTAGTGTCTTTCAGAATATTACAAATCATGTCCTGCTAAAAAAAGAATTCTGAAGTCCAGGAGTCCTGCTGTAAACTAGAGTTCTAGGGGAAAAAGACAGTGTCTTAGTGTGTTTGAATCTTAGATTCAAATGTTCATAGATCAGAATTTCTCCTTGTGTAAATCAATATAATTTCACTGACTTCAATGGAGCTATGCCAAATTAATAGCTCCAGATGAACCCAGTCTTTTGTTTTCTACCACAATTCACATTTTCTTCTAAAGGTTATTTTAGCCTCTACACTGATAAACCATTGTTCCTGTGAAACTGTTATCTGGAGTTCAGAAGAAGAGAGTTCTGCAGGATGGTGACAGCACAAACCACTTTTACCCTGTCAATATGGACTGTCTTTCTGTTTGAAGAACTTAATCCATAGTTTGTAAAGTCAGAGAAAAGCACTGTGATAATTTACTCTGACTTTCTGGTCATCACAGTTTCTGGGCTCAATTCTTGTATGAACTACAGCAATTTTTTTTAGGAAAGCATCCTGTCTCAATTTAGACATTACCAGTACTGACACTTTTCAAGTCATACCGGATGTATATTACTCTCCCTATTTATTTGCTTGCATGTTTTTAATCTCATTCTTAGTGTGAGTATGTTGAGCTCTAACTTTCACCTATCATGAAGTCACCTCTGAGAAAACAGATTAAGATCCTGGTGGGTTTCTCATTTTTCAGAGCCTAGCAAACTACTTCTGGATAGTAATAACTAGTGGTCACTTGTGTTCTGAGGCAGCTGCTGAGCTAGAAAAGAAGGTATTCGTTATCCACCACCTCATGTACCGTTGTTACCAAGACAAAAAAACATCTGGGCCTTATCTTTCATTACTGAAATTACTCAGTTTATCTTGGACTTCACTGGCAACAGAGAAGCCTCATAAGGTGGAATTCATCTCACCCAGCTTTAAACGTTTAAACCTGATCTACTTCTTAAGTAGTTTTTTATAGTTAGTGAATGTAAATAGGCACTTCCATGGCACATCCCTCTCATCCAAAACTTGACAGATTAATATCACCTAGCTTGAGTGTTTCAGGTAACTGTATGGGAGATTTCCATGTTAAATCTCTCTATTTAACATGAGAGAAAGAAGATTCTGATGACACGATTCAGGGGAGGTCCCACAGGAGTATGGTACGAACAGAGAATAAGGAAACCAAGAGCCCTGAATAAATCTGACAAAAATGTGGAATGAAAAAGAAATCAAACAAAGGCAAAGGAGGTCTTGAAAGGCAAAGACACAAGCAAAGCCCAAAGGTGGAACTGCACAGAGGTGGGAAGGATTTGCTGTAAGAATGTTGTGGCTCCTGCACCCTTTGGAGGAAAAGTCCAGAACTGCTGGAGTCTGTGAAAATCACAAATCCAAAGAGCCTTGGCAAGCAAGATTAGCTTCTTACTGTCGGGAAATATTTTGCCAGTTGGGAAAGACATAATCTGGAAGGTTTTCCCCACTCTTAAGTCTTCAGAGAAGGATAAAGTTCTCCAGGGAAAGGCCCTTGTAGTGTATACATATATGCATCCATACAATTACATTTTGTATTGGAACTTGTAACTACTACCATAACTAGTGCACTTCAATTACTGTTTATGTGTGACTTTTTTTCTCTTTCTCTCCATACATGCATATGTAAAAACATATGTATTTATTAAAAGACTGAGCTGCTACTATCACAGAAGTAGGATACAAGAAAAGGAAAAAAATACTGAATTCAGTAATAGCATTTCCCATCCTTTTACGGTACTACAGAAAAAAATCTGTAAATTCTGAGCAGGTTTAAGGGGAGATTACTGCACACTGATAGCTCAACCTGAAAACACTTTTTATTAAGATTAAAAATAAAATAATAAAGATCATAATATAATCCTGGCAGCAGATTTTTACATCTACATCCAAAGGGGATGTGCAGGTTTCTTCAAGAACAGTGCAATGTCTTAAAATGTGAACCGAACCTTTTACTGAGCTGTACTGCAGACTCCGCTGCTGCAATCAATACTCCAAACAGCCCTATTTTTCTTGGACAAAAAACATACATGTATCTGACATTTGAGGAAGCCAGGTGAATAAATCAATAGCTAAACAAAAATGCACTTAATCATATCTATTCTGGACAGATGCAGATCTGGAAAATCCTATATGGCCTTCTGCTTAAAGCTTAGAAAGGAATCTGTGTTTCCTAAATGACAATGTCCTATTGCTACAGCACTGCTGAGGCCAGAGAGATTACGATGGCAATTAACTGTGTGCCAGCCAGCATTAGACAGATCTATTGCTCAAACTTAAATTAAGGTGTAGTTGTTGCTAGAGTACTTTATCACAAATACATAACTTAATAACCAAGAAATTACATACTTTATAAGTGTAACAGCTTTTCTGGAACATGTAGGAAAGAGTCACACATTCACTTTAACCTTAAATCTACTGGGCTGCATTTTCTTACCTGGAGTCTGCCCAAGAAGGAATTTAATATACACACATACTTTATCTTTCCTTAATGGTTTTAAGTGGTGATCATTATTGCACATTTCTCACAGCATTGCAGGTGATCATTAAACATACATAATAATCCTACTAAATGATTACAGACAACTCTAATGCCAAAAAATTCTGCGTTCAAAAGTACGATTGTGCACAAAACGGCTGCTATGCTTAAAGGTGCTCCTTTACTTGACATTACTTCATAAAGCCCTTTGAGATAACCACAGTGTGAGAGATGTTTTAGAAAAACACAATTTTGTTTCTTCTCTGTGGTTCAGCATTATTTGAACATCAGCAACAGTACTTCTTTACAACTTCAAAGTCAGATTCTAATCTCAAATTGGCAGTGCACCTCGAGATTAAAAATCTTCCTGCCACTGGAAGAAATGGATGTTTTCAGCAGAAAGAAGAGCAATAGGAGCTCACAACACGGCAGTCTAATATCACTCAATTAGAAGGTATATTAAGGTTACACTAAGGTGTCTGACATGAATGCGCTTACGGAAAACACTTAAAGAAAGGCGTTAAGAAAAGGATGACACCGTTAAGCTTGGGAAGAGTTTTGTAGCTGTTATGAACCTCGAAAAAGGGTGAGATTCCTCCCAACTGACCTTTTCAGCGAAAACCTCTGTGTAAGGCACTCTGCAACCATGAAACCCAGGTAATGTCTTTTATTTTCAAAATGTGTAATCCTGAAAAAAGAAAATGCAAACAGATGTCAGAGGTCTTTTGTTTTCTACTACCGACAGCTACTGTCTGTTTAGGAACATGGTGAGAGGTCTCTTCTCCTCAGTAAAAAAGAGGAGTACCTCCGTGGTGAAGCCGGCTAAGTCGTGGAAACCGGGGAGCAGCTACAGGTGTTTTGGGGTCCTGCCAGTACCGAGGTAACAGCAGC
>KL258664.1:15593-45376 GCA_000699545.1 Podiceps cristatus | reverse complement strand
ACGTCGGAGCTGCTGCTGACAGTAAGAGGCAGCTCCTGTTGTTAGCGTGAGCCAGGCTCTGCCAACCCAGATACCAAGATTGCTGAAAACAAGATGTGCGGTCGTGTGTCTTTGCCGTCAATCAGCAGCATGCAGGGAGCGTGCTGTGTCTGCTCTGTCTGCAATGAAGAGGGGCTCATGGTGTCACTGAAGTTACTCTGCAGCAGTCATGGACCACCCCACCAGGGTCTGGCCGGGGGAGGACGGCTGTGCCCAGGTGATGGGAACATGCTCTGTCCTCCTGGCCAGTTGGGGAAACCATCCCGCTTCCCTCCTCACAGCTCACCCACAGTCCGCCCGTGCCCAGCGCTCGGGGAGGGATCAGGAGAAACAGCTAACATCTGCTGCTGCTGTGCAAGTCTTGGAGAGGTGCTTTTGTAGAGAGTAATTCCCATACTCGACAATTACTCACAGAGCACTCGAGAGCAATTCCGAGAGCAGGCAGGGTGTACTGGCACAGACCTGAGCCTTTCACCACGGGGCTGCTGCCTGCGACGTGGCCCTGCTGGGCTGCAGCCCGCGGGACAGCCTGGTCCCAGGGCGGCAGAGCAAAGCAACTCAGCAGTGGCCACAGCTGCTTCCCCGCCTGTTGCAGCAATGCAGGGTGCACGGAGACCTTCTCCAATACTGGGGCGGACACGGCGGTGTGACCATAGGGACTCACCTGTGCCGAACACCAGGGGCTCACGGGAGAAGACACCCAGACCCCAACCTGTCAAGGTGTCTCCTGGGGAAAACAAGCTGAGAGGAGTGGGTGGTCTGCACACCCAACACTGGTCAGAGGCCGCCATGGGGGGTGTACCCGTCACCGGGCAGCGTCTGGGGAAGGCACCAGCCTTCTCACCCCACGGCTACAGCACACACACCCCCGAGGTAGCACCACCCTCCCGAAATAAGGCTCGGCTGCAGCTGCGCTCTGCTTTATTCCCTCCAAGCTAAACTACCCTGCTTTGTCATGAATGCAAAGTTTAAGCAGCCCCTATGTCTTCCCTTTTATCTCTCATTTCTATGCTGACATTTTGAAGGAAATTTGTTCTCCTCCTTGAAGCACAGAAATCCATGTCCGAAGAGCACTTGGGCCCAAAAAGCTGAGAAGATAAACATATTTGGACGTGTGATTTCACAGTCGCTACGTTGATAGCTTTCAGAGGCCGGGTCCTGTCCATCAATTACTCGCAATGTGCATTCAGACGTGATAGGGGAGAACAAAACCCGACTCATTAGGGGGGAAGAGAGGTGAGTGAACACCAAGACTAGTTAAACAGAGCAGCTCACATTTCAAGGCGTAAAGGGAGATATTTCCCTCCCACTCTCTCTCCCCACCCCAATATAAGACTACAACACCTGGGAGATAGACCATAGCCAGCGCAAGCCCACCATTTCCCTGGCCAAAGGGCAGGGCACGGTCACCCGAACCAGGCGGCAGGCTGACAGGGCATTCGGCGTGACCCAGAAATTGCCAGCGGAGCTGACTTTTGGGCAAGAGATGTGGCAAGGAGCAGAATCTGCAGAAGAGACTTTGAAGTGGAAACATTTAGAATAGGATTTTTAAAGATATTCAGGCCCCCTCTCTTCCCTCTGGCCTGCAGGTACTTGGGAACACTTTGCACATAAAGAATTATTTGTCTAATATATCATGTTAGAATGTGAGATGACATATCCAGGACAGACTTTTGTATAAAGCAGAGTTTTAAAATCAGAATTTTAGCAGTCCCAGGAGGGAGTGGGGTGTGTAGAGTGTGTGGTGGAAGCAGCAATGATTTCTGTTTAGCCCAGGCAAGGATTTTTGTCTGAATTCTCTGTCCCTCAGAACGACAATTATCATTGGCACCTCTGAGCCCAATGCAGTCCCAGCTGGAAGCTGCCGAGAGCCGCGGCAGGCGATGGGGTGGTCCTGGGGGGCTGCAGCAGGCTGGGGGAGACGGGGAGTTATTTCCAACACTGTGCAGACAGGGAGTGATGAAAGCTGGTCCTCCAAACCACTTGCCTCTCCCCTTTGACTTCCAAAAGACTTAAGCACCAACTTGACAGTGGGATTAGTCAAGAATAGTAAGAGGGTTGGCTCCAACCCCATCCACCCTCTGCCTTGCCACGCTGGGGCATCTTCCCATCTCTGCTTTGGCAACCAAAACCTGGGGCCAACACGGTCCTGCTGTGCTTCTCCCTCTTTGCTAGGTCTCTCCTCCTGCCTCACTGCTGCCCCTTTCTCCTCTTCCACATTTTTTTTTTTTTCAGGGTGTTATTTCCTTTCCAGTGTGCTAATCTCTCTCCTGAATACGAACTGCTGCAGTCTTCAGAGGGGCAGGGAAATATTTCTGTTCTGAATACTCCACAGATCCTCCTCTGCATGGAAATGGACACTATCATTATTGGTATTTCTCTCTCTTTTTAACATCTTGGCTAGGGAAACACTCCTTCTCCTATTAACCATCAGTCTTTGCTACAGCAGAAATGAGGGGGAAGAGGTGTAAACCAGCCAGACTCCTGCTGCGGATCTCTCTTTCATGCGGCCCAATGGGGAGTCTCTGTTGCTTTCAAGGTGGATTTCTGCGCTGGGAGAAGGTGTGCGACATGCCCAGAGGCCACATGAGAGGGTGACGGCAGGGATGGCGGCAATGCATGCGTGCCAGATGCTGTGGCAGGGCAGGGATGCTCAGCTCCAAGAGCAGGTGGTCTCCGCAGCCCCGCTGTGCTCCCAGCTCCTTGGTGGGAGACTTAGATGCTGGGACCTTGCTGTAGAACCCTAGTGAAGGGGGGGCTGGCCGAGGGGCACCCAGGGTTCAGCCATTTCGATAGCTGGTTCCCCATCAGTGAGTCTGGCTGGAGGTGGTGCAGCACTGCCCTTCCAGATAAATGGGAAGGCTGCATTTTGGGTCTATGGGACCCAGGCTATGGGAAGAATACGTATATTTTTCTAGCCATAGGTAGAACTGAGCCACCCCGCTCTAGGACCAAAATGAGCCCGCAGCAGACCTCCCTCACACCAGCAGCCCCACGGAGGGGGGCGAAGGCTGCCCTGCTTTAACAACCATGGCACCAATCAGATTAAAACTAATTCATGAGCAAATGCATTAATCAGTTGAGGAGAAATTTAAATGAAGCAATCGCACACACCCAGGCTCAAAAGCCCCAAGGTCAGGCAGCACTGAAAGGTTTTGCCCATTCTGAACCTGTCTGGATTACCCCAGCCAACATGGGGATGGATTTACTCAAATCGGCAAATGGCCGAATCCCCCCAGGCAGGGACCGTTTTGCTGTGATGGCAGTGGCTACAGGCAGGCATGCACACAGCTTTGCAGGTGGCTGGTTTAAAATATTGAGCTTATCAGGTAGAGGATCATATTACTCTGGAAATTGAGGATCAAATTATTCCATTATTCCCCAGGGAGGGGATTAAATTACCCTGGAAATAGAGGATTAAATTACTCACCAAGGGAGAGGATTGAATTACTTGGTGAGTTGTGGGATTAAAACACTTTGCAGGTGGCAAACTCAAAATAGACCTTCACACAGAAGGCAGGATTAAATTATTCTATGGTTGACCAGAAAAAAAACAAAAACAAAAACAAAACACTGTACTCTGGAGGAAGTCATATTGAATTATTTCTGGAGATTAAATTGCTCCACAGGCTTGTTGTATCCCAGTGCTCTGGAGCAGACCATCTGCTTGGTAAGGTGTGCAGATACCCACGCATAAGCAGCCATATGATGGTGTCCCATTGCTGGTACCCAAGTGCCTCTTGTCACTGCAGTACCCAGCCCCTGACAGTTTTGACTCTATTTATTTGCACATGAAGGCTGCAATGTGGAGCTGGGCTCTGCTCCCCTGCACCGTGAGGGAAAGGCGGGGAGGGACAGGGGAGCCCAGGTCAACTGGGGAGCCCCAGGCAGATCTGGGGAATTGAGCCAAGTCTTTATTCAGTTTCTTTAGGGAGGTTTTATCTTATTTTCATTTTTACATTGATGCCTACGCTGCTGATGAGTCTCTTCTCTTAAGCAATGGCATCACTATGTATATGGGGCAGCAGATGAAAGCCCTCTCTGCTACCAATCAGGAGGAGCTCTCCACCGCAAATTCCTCGCTTCGGCACCATTTTCCCTGACTCACCATCCAGCCCATCGCCTCCTTCCCCTCTCTCACTCGCCCTGGTATCTCATCCCACGGGAGCCGGCGGTTGCTGCACAGTACCAGTGCCACCAGCGGTCAGCCCTGACGCGCGCTGCTGCGTTCCCTTCCCCAGTGCCTGTCACTGCCTGTTCCCAGTGACGGTGACAAATTGGCATTTGAAACTTGCATTGGTATTTTTTATGCTGATTTCTTCCTGAGGCTCCACTGCTGAGATTTCAAGAGAGAGAAAGAGAACGAGCATTTTAGGATAATCTTAAAAGCAGAAAAATTATTACATGTCAAACACCGAATGGGGAGTTTAAAAGGCTCCCAGGTGGGCTGCAGAATTAAATGTTTGGAGGCTTTTTCCCCCCCCCAGCGAGGGAAGAAACGGCAACGTCACCATAGCAACCGCAGGGCAAATTCTGGGCAGCAGCTCAGTGCATCAGTGGGAGCCAGGGTGCCCCAGCCTCTCCCCGCACCCTGTGGGGTGCACATCGAGGGGCTGGGGTGACCCCGGCTTCTGTGTATCCCAGCCTGCAGCCAAGGTGTCTCAGGAACCAGCAGGTTTGCAGGCGTGAGGAACGACACAAGCAAAAGCTCCCCGAGATGCACAGGATGCAGGTAAAGGACCCTCCCCAACCACCTCAACCCCTCCTGGTTTCTCCTTCCTGCCTGCTCTGGCCCCTTGCCCAGGGCTGGGAGCCCCCTGCATCTACACGTCCAGCTGCACCGGTGCTTCCAGGGAAGGAGATGCAGCCGGGACCTAAGGCTGCTGACTACACAAGGGGCTGCATGGTGCCCCAAGCCACAGGTGAGAGTACCAAAAAGGCACAGCAGCGTGGGCTTGGGTCCCTCATGTGGGTGGGCTGCACAGAGGTTTATCTGCCTCCTGCCTGTTGCTGTTTACATACTGACTTCTGATGGCAGCTAGAAACAAGAGAAACAGCACATGCAACTAGAGGTTGAGTATTAACTCCTGGTGCTCTCATCAGGTCTGCCAAGGTTAGAGTAATTAGCACAACCTGAGCTCCCTCATTAGTGGGCTTTGCAGCAAGAGTCACTGGTAGCAGGGGGGTTAAACTGGCTCGATTACTTCTCTTCTCCATTAGTACCAGTGAGTGGGAGAAAGGACTTGTGGGAGGGAATCCGGTTTCTCTCTGGGTGGAGCAGGATGTGCCTTGGCTCTGCGGGAACAGGGCGGGCGGCTGGGCTGATCCCACGGGAAGGGACCAGGAGAGCACAGCTTTGCTCACGGCACAGGTGAGCAGGGCCTGAAGCCAGCGCCTGCTCCAGAGCCGAAAACTGCCATGATCACTAATAAAGCTGCTGTGTAGTTGCAAATGATTACTACGAAGGGAAACATTTTGCATTTAAGAAGGGCTGTCATTTTGCTGGGGCACTAATCCAGTTTGCAAACTACACCAGCAAGCTCGTGTGCTACAACAGCAGACTCGATTACTCTGGCCACAGCAGTCGCTCAGGCAGAGGAATCGCAGCCGGGGCCCAGCCTGGCCTCCAGCTGCTCAGGCCTGGGACTTGGTGGACACCAGGTGAGGAGGAGGGTGGCCCAGCCCCAAGCCGCAGTGATGGCCACCATCACCACCCTTCTCCCCATAACACATGGCTCCACAGACTACCCAGGGGGGTGGATGCCAACTCCAACGCCTCAAGGCCATGCTGGGGACCCCAAACCCGCTAGACCAACTGCGTGGCCCCAGCAGCTGCGCCCCAGGCCCCATGCTGGTCACTCGTGCCCTCCTGCCCTGCAGCCGCAGGCCACGGCTGGGGTTAGCTGACCCTAGGAGGAACAGTCTGTAAACACAGCCATGAGCAGCACAGGGTGTGCGGCAGAGCCAGCAGCCAGCGAGGCCAGCTGCAGACCCAAACGCTGTCCGGCAGAGACAGGGAGTGACTAAAGCTCCCCTCGCTGGCAACTGGGCTGGCTGAGCCACTCAGGATAGATGCTGCTGTCAAGAGCCAGCGGGGAAGGCTCCCCTCGGCACGAGATTTATTGTGAGACTGTAGATCAATTACCAGCAGCCTCCGACCTTGAAAGCAGCGGTGCAGAGGGCTACAGAGCACCTCGCTCCTTTTTTCCAGCAGGAGGTGCCCGCAGCAGGAGGCTCAGTAGTAAACTGTTGGCGGGGGCTGTCAAAAGGGGCCCTGCGGTCCCTGGAGGGGATGCACACGCACAGAAGGGGGTTTGCTCATATGCGTACATATGCACACACTTTTCCTCCCTCTGGCACCCCCCCTACTCCTGTTTTCCCCCTCCCTCATGCACCCAAACACACACAGGCCCTGAACCCCAGGCAGAGGAGCAGGAATCCAGCTCTCAAGCCTGTTGCAAAGCGACTGAGTGAAGGACGTGACACGTGAGGAGACGAGGGAGCTGGCAGAAAGCCCAGCTTGTCTCTACCTTCCCTAGACTTGCTACAGACTCCAAGGAAACATGATTTTTGGAATGAGTTAGTTTTCTGAAGTCCAGGGGTATCCTCAGGGAAAATGGGACAATTTGACTGTGCAAAGCCTCATCCTAGAGGGAAACAGTGTCATTTGCTTGAGAACATAAGCAAGCACTAGCTTTGGTGCCTGCAGCTGGCAGCTCCCTATTCCAGGAGCATGGTGGAAGCATACAGAGACGGCATCTTGTTGCATGGATGGTGGGAATGCCCTCCCCTCCTCCCAGCACCTGGCCTGAAGGAGGGGACGCTGCTCAGGGGCTCCCCCACCCTCAACCACCAGGCCTGAGCTCGGAGGATTTTTTTTTTTTTTTTTTTTTTTAAATCACGGGCAAACAAAGTGGAAAATGAATTCCTTTAGATAGCAAATGAGTTTAATAGAAATGGTGATGGAGGGATGCTGTGCTGGGAATGTTAATCCAGTACCCGATGTGGCTGGACTCTCAAGCAGGGCAGTGCGGGAGGAGGAAGGTTACACTTGCGAGCAGAGAGGTCAGGTCTGAGCCCAGACGGTGTCCCCAGCCACTGGTCACACCTCTGTGGGGCCCAGGGGACACTGAGCAGGACGGGAACCAGCTGTCCCACCACAATCCTGGCTTTCAGGGCTAGGTGTAGAGCAACCAGGATAAGGTGCTGGATAACAGGCACCTGCCAAGGGACCAGCACTTCACCTTCCTGGGGACGCAATGGAAATGCAAGCAGCCCTGCAGACTGCCAAGCACGCGCAACACCTCACATACACCTCCAAACCTTGCGCCAGTGCCCTGGCTCCAGTCTGGTGGGGGGGTGAGGGGGGCACAGCTTGCTACCCAGACGGATTATCGTATCACACAGAAAGTCACGCAGAAAGGAGCAGATCAGACAGACAACCGAGCGAGAAGATGAGCCTGCTTCTCCACCAAGACCCAATATGTGAAGACTAGTGACAACTGTGCAGAGTTTGTTGGTCTTTGCCTGCGATTGGTGAATTTTCGTCCAGGAGAGAAGCGAGCCCCAGCGCAGCAGGAGGGACACGGGGCAGGCTGGGAACTGGCCCTGGCACATCCTTTTATTCCAAAGCCTGCGGCTCCTGGGTCACCAGGGAGAGGACTTTTGTGCAAAACGGGAAACCCGCTGTGTGGCGCGCAGCAGCTCTGCCAGCACACAGGCAGTTCTGGAGACCATCCAGATCCACCCCAGGGCAGCTGAGATTTCAATCTAGGTCTTTGTAAACAGAGCTACACAAAACCAAGATGCGAATGTGTCTGCTTCTGCTGCTTACTGAGGCTTGCCCTCAGGTCACCCCTCCGAACACAGCCCCAGGGCTGCGGAGTAGGCCACTGCATCACACCACCTTGGATTACCCTTTTGCAGGAGCCAATCTGTCCAGTTTGCAGCCCAGGGACAGATCCGTCCTGCACCAGCCCTGGCCTCTCAGTGTGATTTCCCACCATTACAGGGTTTATCTGCCAGCTTCGGCTGACCAGTAGCTGAGCCTTGGGGTGGTGGCAGTAGGGCTCGATACAATACGGCAGAGTTGCTCCCTTAATGTGTAAGGCCCTGAACAGCAAATCCAGCCTTTACCCAGAGCTGCTGGCCTCTTCCAGCAACACGAGAGAGCAACGCAAGCCACAGAGCAGGGACTCAAGGGGCTGGGGGCAAGCAGGGCAGGCGGCTGGGTATTTGAACTAACAGGGAACGGGACACTTGCTGAACCTGCAGCCACCCTCCTCTCTCAGGCAGACATTGCTACCATTGCAAGCCTTTACCTGAGCACAGCTCCAGCTCCAAGCTGGTTTTCCAGCCCCTCACCTCTGCCCGAGTCTGGCACCAACAGGTTACCTGAACCCTCTGCTTCTCCTGCAACAGCCCTGCCTCACTTCATCCCTGGTCCAAGCCCAGGAGTGGGGACATGGAGGGGGACACCAGGGAGTGCCGCCCCTTCCTGCAGCTTCACTGCTGCCAAGGTGACACATGTCTGAGTTTGATAAAGCCTTTCAAATGTGGGCTGGCATTTCTCTGCACACATTTTTTACTCATCCTTTTCATCTGGGTAATTTATTCCCTCTTCCCCAACACAGCTTTAATTGAGCTCTCAGCAGGATCCCAGCACCAGAGCAGAGAACCAAACACCATCAGCTTCCCCAGGCAGGGACCCCACAGGGAGCTGCCAGACAAATGCTACTCCTGGCCAAATCCTGGCTCCTTGCACCTGGTCGCGCAGCCCCTGCTCACCTTGGCACCCTCCCAGGCAGGTGGCAGCCACTTGAGCTGCCCAGGCAGCGTAGTTTGGCCTGAGCTGGAGCAGGTGGCAGGCAGACCCCCGTGAACCCTGGTTCCCACCACAGCTCCTGCCACGCTGCTCAGGATCGGGCCAAGCACAATTACACTTGCATTGCCTCCCCGCCACAGCACACCTACATCACCACATTGCCAAGCAGCCCTCCGTACGCTGCCTGGCGTGGCAGAGTCTAGTTTCACCCCGCACTTCCCATGCTGCCGACCTCACGAGCCCACCCTCTGCTTCAGCGCTGCCCTCCCTGGGGAGCAGGAGGCTGCAGCAGGTCGCTTCCGTGCACCAGGGCACCAAGGAGCAGGAGCCGCTGCAGCTCCCACTGCTGCTTTCGTCTCCGCTCAGAGTCACCAGGAAAAGCCCATGCTTTTGCTGCCAGACCATATTTGATTCTTCTGCTAACCTGACCTTATTTAGTTCATTACAAGCCCCCAGGACATTGCAACTGTAACTTAAAAGGAAAAAAAAAAAAAGGCAGCCTAACAAAAACACAAACCTTTTCTCTGATCAATAGTGCAGGCAACTGGAAAAGGTATAATTCAATTTGTCAGCACACAGTTATTAGTTACTGTGATGGAGCCCTTCCTCCCAGCCCCGCTTCCCTCACCAGCCCCAACGCTACTGTCCCTGGGGCAGGGGAGCAGCCCGCAGTGTGACATAGAACCGGGGAAAGGCTGAGACCTGGCAGCCACACGCAAGCTGATGAAGCCATTGCCTGGGAGCGGTAGCAGGGCTTCACACTGCCTGGGGAGAGGGCAGAGGAGGGAAAGACAGAGGTTCCCATGGTAAAAGCAGTGGTGACATCCACCTCGTCCTTCGCCAGCTTTGCGAAGTCTCCTCCTGGGGCACACACAGTGTTTAGGGATTGCCATATCTGCTTCCTTCTTGAAAGGCCAGTGCCACTGCTACTCCCAAGTGCACCAGTCCTGCCTGGCTGTGCGTGCTGCCCTCGGGGATGCTGGTAAAGCCACATCCGTCCTCAGCAAGGCCCTGCCAGGGGACTGTCCCCAGGCCAGGGTTATTAAAGCTCACGTCTTCCCTTCTCCTAGGGAGGGCTGGGGCAGGAGAACAGCCAGGGTCCCCAAAGGGCTCTGCCGTGGACCAGCTCACAGCCAGGGAGAGACCAGCAGGAGTGGAAACACAACAGGCCACGCACGGCCTCAGAGAAAATAAATTCCCCTACAAAACAAGGGGAGGCAGCCTAGCCTGAAATTACCTCCCGCTGCTCCTGAGATGCGGCGAAAGCAGAGGGGGAAGACGCACAGCAATGGGTAGCCATAAATACCAAGTGGCTTCTGCATGCGACAATCCTCCTTGTCCATCCTTTAGCACCGTATCTCCTGAACTGCCTATTTGTCCAGCCCCGAGATCCCACCAGGGAGCAGACAGCGCCCGTTGGGCCACACCACGCCACCCAAACCCCCGTGAAAGTAGCATTTACCTACAGTTGTTCAGCTCCCTCCCTGCTCTCCTCCCCCAACTTCTTCACCGGGGAAACCTCCAGATATGCATCGAGATGTCTCTTTCCATTTGTTGATGTCGACAGGCATATCACACACACATACATTATTTAATCTACCTTTGAATTGGGCTAAATAGTTCTAACGATAATTAGAGAGCATTTGTATTTATAGAAAACCGTCATGCACAATCTGCATCCACAGGGATAATGCCGCTACGATCTATAAATATGGTAGGGGATGGTGTGGGAAGGCAGACGGCGCTCCTAGTCACCATGAAACGCAAAACACATGGATGGCCTAACCACACGGGGAGCTATTACTGCTCTTCTCCTTTCCATCGTGCCGCAAACAGAGAGCTGCCGTGCAGCCAGGCAACATCGGCAAGGACAAGGACAGGGGTGGGGGCAGGAGCAGACCTGCCGGCCGGGCAGGGAGGCCAAAGAAGGGCAGAGCAGTCCCATGGAAGACAGGGATGGAAGGGAAGGGGATGTGGTCTGTGCTGCCTGGCACAGAGGCTCAGAGCCCCGGAGGGGGAGCAGGGCAAGAGCCAGGGAGCCACAGGGAAAGGGAGAAGGGAGGGAGGATTTGCTGTTCTTCTTCACACAGCAATAAAAGTTTTACAGCAGCATAGCCAGCTCTTATTATTTTATTGCCAGTATTACAGAGGTAGAGATTCTCAAAGCCCCAGCCCCTGGAGTCAAGTTAAGATGCAGGAAACTTGGCTTTCATTAGAAACCAAGGGGAGAGGAGAGGGGCCAGCCCTCCTGGCTGCACAGAAAGGCTGGAGAGCATGAAAACACGGGGCTCCAACTCCAGACAGAAAATAAAAGGAAGCCAACATTTTAATATTTACTTGTTTTTAGAATTCTCTTTGCCTCTAGAGTAGAAGTGTGTGGAAAGCATGGAGCTGGGCAGCCCTGTGGTTTGGGAGGACTTGCAGGAGGCAGCATGAACCCTACCTTAGCAAGCTTCTCTCTGAGTATTTCTGTGGTCTTCTGTCTCCCCCATAATCTTTTAGCATGTCTCAGGCTTTCCCTCTCCACCTTCCACCTTGGAGCCTCAAATCAGGCACAAAGCAGAGGCACCCCAGGTGAGCCATGAAGCTGTTTTGCAAGTGGGCTCATGCTCAAGAAGGGCAGAACAGTATGGGATGCTGCTCAGGGCTGCACGGCACAGAATCGTTACATTGCCTATCCCCACACATGCACACCCACAAATTATGAGCCTTGTATTGCATTAGTGCCTGGAAATTTCATTCCAGTCATATCCCATTCAGTGAGATACTGCACAGATACAGCACAAGCAGCATTTTTTCCTAGAGAGAAAAACTGTTTCTCTGCATATTGGTTTAAAGCAAACACAGCCAGAGGCTGTGCACGCTTGAGTAATGGCCCATGACTGTGCCCATAAGCAGGGAGAGATGGCAGCGCAGTGCCCGTGTTCATTTTCATTGAGATCTCCTTGTGCTGCTCCTGTAACGGATCTACCCAACAGTGGTCTGCAGAAACTATCCTCTGCAGAAGGAAGAGTCCAATCCAGGCCCTGTATTTCTTCAATTTAGGGTTTTACATCTCATGTTTCCCATTGCTAATTTACAAGCAAATATTTAGCCATCTGGCAGCCCCATCCACTGGGCAGCAAAGCGAACCGTTTGGCTTCGCTGCTGAAAGGGCGAAGCCGACATTAAACTTCTCTCCCTGAACACTGGGCACTCCCTTCCGACACAGCATGGTATCCACCATTTGGCAAGGCACTCCTCCGCCATCTGCGTGGAGAACTCTCCAAAGGGCACGGAGGCTACTAAATATAGCAGAGAAGCTTAGCAAACATTTGCAGCCAGGCTGGGAAGACTTCTCTCAAAGTTACATCTTCCCCGGACTATCTCCCTTGCCTGTGACATCTCAGATATCCTTAAACACCTCTGCATTTTTCAGTCCTATTTCCTCTTTGGAGTCTTTCCCTTCCCCTCTCTTCCCTATTCCCTTCTCACTACCACTCTTCACCTCTACTTTTACATTTGATTTCTCCTAACACTTCCCTTCACACTTGGAGGAGGGCTCTAGATGATGCCAATGCTCCTTTCCCGGCCCACAGATCCTCATATGCAGCAAGGGAGATCACACAGCCCGTTGGTTGACTCTGCATTCACTTCTCCACTCCAAGACCAGCTTCTGCACACAATGTCCTTTCTTTCACCAGCTCTTGTCCACGGAGGGCCTTGCTGACAGCCCCATCCCAGCCTGCATGGGGTGAGCACCATGTCTGTATGGGGCTCCCCTTTCTCTGGTTACCCAGCTAGCAGCCAGTGGCAGGCAAGAGGCTCCTTTTCCTACACCTGTGCAAAAATCCACTGCCTCAGTAACCTACCTTGTGTCTGACTTGGAGTTCATGCAGTGCCACAAGCCCCAAACTACACTCTTCTGCAGCTTACCAGTCCCTTACTCTTTCTTTTCCAGGAAGACACAAGGCCAGATGCAGCCTCCTGGCACAGGTTTTACCTTGGCCATCAAGGCCAAGAGGGACCAGGAACAGTATCGTTCACAGCACCACTGAGCTGCTTGCTTTGCCCTGCACAAAGCCAAAGCAACTAAGAATGAGGAAAATTCTTGCAGGGCTGGGCTGAACCACTTACAGACTTCAGACAGCTTGATCCCACAAACAGCCATCTAGTCATGTTTTATCATAGCAACAAACTAAGCAACAGCAAAGAAAAACAAGCACCCAGCAACCTGGGCACAGACTAGCTTGGCATGAAGACAGCCCTTGCTGCTGTGTGGGTCTAAATTGTTAACAGTGCAGCTCCTGTAGTTTCCTCATTGGGAGAGTAGAGAAAGGGAAAAAGTACAAGAAAACAAAACCTCTTTAACAACAAACTCTCATGTTCAGTCAGACATAAAAGACAGGAGAAGGGGGAGAGAAAGAGAGAGGACAGGAGGAGAGACAATAGAAGGCAGAGTACTATTTCCTCTTCAAATATTTATTGTCAGGTGTGCCTTGGAGTGCTGCTTATTGAGAATCAGAGCCTCGCTGCATGCCAGCTTGTAAGCTCCTGCTACGCTTATTCACAGCACCGCCTGATCTGGATGTCCAGAGCTGCCAGGAATTCCCATCAGCCCAGCTGCAGACCCCACAGAGGGCAGCTCTCCTTTGGGTCCCTTCAGGGCCTCACCTCCAGGCACCCCACCACACCTGCTCTCCTCCATCCCAAGCCCAGCAGCATGTGTCCAAGGAGCTTCTCTCCTCCAGGCGCTGTGCTGGACTCTAACTGGGACCTCAGAACACATGGTTCAGCTCCAACCCTTGGCTCTCTGGCCAAGGCACAAAGTTGGAGCTGGGGCCCTGAACTGGCACACCTCAACATTTTGAGCTCCCTCAGTATTTGCCATAATGCTCTCATGGCACTGCATGGAGACGGGTGATTCTCCAGATGGTCAAGCAGGTGAGCTGAAAGAAGTGACCAAGCAAGGTGGTAGAGAGCCCCAGGCTGCTGGAAGTGACATATCTTGGAGGAGAGCCAGAGCTGACATCCTGATCACAGACAGCAATTAAGAAATTAAGCTATCAGAGAGGCTTTTTGGGAGGGGTGAGTGTGTGTGGTTTGGTTAGATGCCAGAGCAGGTCAATAACATTCATCCTTCCCCTCTCTGCTGCAGATGGAGATCCTCCCCTGCTCCTGATCCCAACACAGCCGCACAGCCCCCTCCTCCCACCACCATACACCATGGAGGACACACAGCAGCAGAGACTGAGAACATCAGGACTCAGCAAGGTAGTAACAGTGGGGAGAGGGGTTGGACAGAAACCACCTGGAGAACTTAGACTTGGCAAAATCAGCTTCATCTTCCCCTGAACTATAGCCCATAGCTATAGCTTGAGCCCTTTTCTACAGGGAAGGACAGGAATCTTCAGCAACACTCCCTGAGCCAGGTACCAGGGGCCATTCCCCACCCAGCCCATGCTCTCTGGGCAAGAGGCAGCCCTTGGACAAGGACAGCCCTGCCTGGGGTGCCTGGCACTGGCCACGCAACACAGCACGTGGTACATCCAGAGCGGTCCTGGGGGCGGGGGTCCCACCGCCACGCAGAAATACCTCCGCGTGATAGACAACACACATCAGTGAGAGGGGGGGCACCCCATCTGTTATCTGAAATGCTGCCATCCTCCAAAGGAGGGGGCCTGCAGGCCACAGGCAAAGTCCCTCGCTCAGCTAGAAACCCTGACTAGCCCTGATTACTCCCAACTCCTGTGCAGCTCAGCTCCAGGTACCACATAGCAGGAACCAGGACAGCCACAGCACATCTGTGCTGGCACAAGCTCACAGCTTCTTGCTGACCACTAAATTACAGGTCATGAAACCAAGAAAGCTGTGGTTCCTTATCTGAAAACCACTGGGAACCACATGGAGAGAAACCCAGCTGTGTCCCAGACACACACCCAGGTGAGATGGGCTCACACCCACACTACTCCTAGAGTAGCACACAGCACTCTGGCATCACAACCCCCATGCCCTCCTCCCCATCCCATCTCTCAGCAGCACCCATGCCACTCGCACGCTCCCACTCCGGCCTCACATGCTTGTGTGCACACATCTGCACTTGCATGCCTGCAGCTGCATGCAGCTTCCTCTCTGTTCTGGGCCTGAGAAATATTGATTTCTTTCCCCCCTGCAATATTTTGCTTGGCTGAGCAGATTTAGAATTGAAGAGTCAGACTCTGCCTAGAGACCAGAACCATATTTAATTCCACGGTTTAAGAAGCCCTGGAGCAGGTTATTCTTATTTTAAACTACCAGTGCATTTAAAAGCAAGTGACATTCCGCGGGGATGGGAGATGGCTGGTGCCCTCTGCCTCAGTCCAGCCAGCACTGGGAAGTTTTGCAGCTCCCCACAGCCCCATCAGCTGCTCTGCCTGCGCCAATGAGAGGCAAGGGGGGTGGCAAGCTCTGGAGACCTGTTTCCATGTCTTTCTGAGGAGAAATGAGAGGAAGAAGAGAGGAGAAAGGAAAGGTGTGAAAACCTCTGATGAAAATTGTTCAGTGCATTGAGATTTCATGATTCATAATATCGGCTGCTGTATCCAGGCTCTGCTTGCGGAGCAGAGTCCTCAGTAACAAGCAATTGCACATATTGAACAAAGACACAGTACCTCATCCAGAGGACAGTCCCTGCTGGTGCATGATCATGGAGCATCGGTGCTGGAGAGCACAGCCATCTACATCCCCAGCAAATGCACCCTCCAGCCTGCTACAAGTCAGGGTGGCCACTTATTTCCACAGCCACACCACCACAGCTACCAAACACACAGCCTCCACCTGGATTTCCAAAGGACATGCCACGCTGAATTTTAAGGGAGAAGGGGGGAAATACAACAGCAAAGGCTCACCCCAAGCATCTGTGAGCCTGTGCCAGGTCCAAGCAGTTGTGCACAGACCACGCTTGATGCACACGCTCCCTGCTCCATGCCATGCAGAGCATGTCTGCTACCCAATACAGTAGAAGGCAGCCAAATGGCCCCAAAATGGAAGGTACAGCTCAGCAGGACGGGGTGTGCAGGCGGGATCAGCCCTGCCAAGGAAAAGGTGAAGGTACACTGGAGAAGAGGAAGGGAGACACAGGTCCCTACACACGCCTCATCTCCCCACATCACATCTCTAAGGCCTTACAGCACAGACCCTGCTCTGCAGCCATCATCTTGCCCTGGCTACAGCAGACCAGTCTGTGGGTTGAGCACATAAACCTCCACTGCCCCGCTTTGCCTCAGGCACCATCTCCAGTCCTGCAGCCAAGCCCAGCGGCCCTGCGGCATGCCCATGGAGCAGCAGGCAGAGATGCTCTTTACAGCCGCTAAATAATGAAGACACCAGGTGCTAGACACCTCAAGGGCACTCTAGTACGTGTATGTGCAGGTACACACGTGTCTACTGAAGAGAAAGATCAGCAACATGACCAAGTGCTGCTCCCAGTGTCCCTGCAGGGCCACTGCAGTGCCACCTGCCTGCTCCCTCAGTGGGCTCAGCTGGGCTGCAGCAAGCACACAGGGGGCTGCTACTTGCCCCAAGAAGGCAAAGACAGAGAGCTGCTCCTCCAGCTGGGAAACAAGCCTCACAGGGCTGCGGTTTGCAACCCAGGCACTGCAGAGCTCACAAGGAGCTACAATTCAGGGAGAGACATGATTCACAGTGGGGCAAGCTGTGGGCTCCCAGGGGCTGGGGGTGAAGGCAACCCCAGGGGCTGCAGTGGGGGCTCAGGACAGCTGCAGTATGGAGAGATGTAGCACCTACCGCAGCAGCTGTGCATTAGCTCACCGTGGTCTGCTGTGACAAAGCGTTGTTAGCTGCGGCATGGTATTTTGACTGAAGCAGACAAGCAGGAGAATGAAAATGGATCCTTATATATAAAGCTCACGCAAATGCTGTAACAGCTCTTGACATCCTTCCCCAGCTCCACTCCTCGCTGGTGCTCATGTGCGTGGGGCAGGGGAAGGGAGGCTGCAAGCTGCTCCTGGCCATGAAAGCATCGGTTTGGGCAGTGGGGTGGCACCCCACAGGGGGAAAGGCAGAGCATGCCCCGCTCAGGAGCACACTGAGCAGCCTGGTGGGGCCAGGCAGGCCAGCACCTGGGGCTGCAGGGTACAGATGCCATAGGGCACCTCAGCACTAAGTGGCAAGGCAGGTATAGCTTAAACTCAAGCTTGTCTGTCTGGATAATCCCAGGCAGGGGCAGCTGCAGCAAGACTTGGAGACTTTAGTACATAATGGGGCCCAGGGAGGTCACATATGGAGAGCTGCGTAGGGACCCACCATGCCTGGGGAAAGGTCTGAATGAAGAGAAAGCTGAGACAGAACAGGAAGAATGAAAGAGCACAATTAGCTGTGGTAAAAGCCAAGGCTGTGAAAGCACATTACTGTTAGTGTAATTATTGGTGCAATTATTTTTTCCATATTTTTGACAATTCACTCAGATTTAGCTTAACAGAAGGTCTTCTGTTAAATGCTGGTGATTCTAAAATGTAGAGAAGCACAATAGTGTTTCACTTTACATCTGGACATTTCTAAGGATTTACTCATTTCTTTAAGATAAAAGTTGAGGAACTTCACAATAAAAATTCTTTCTAAAGGAGAATGGCAATCACTTCATAAAGCTAATAACAAAATGAAACCCTGGGACTTTGTTTTCCTGCCCCAAACAAACAATTCAGTAAAAACAGAGGCATGTCTACAAACTCTTCCAGTGCTACTAAAGATGCATTTTTCTCAACAACAACCACCACCACCAGAACAAGTAGCAGCTTCTGCAACACCTTGTCTTGATCTACTGATCTGGCCAGTGCCACTAGAGCTACCAAAAGCTTCGGCACATGGGTTACAGCCAGGGCACCCCTTCTCCTTCCCCCACTCTCCTGAAGAACCAGCACAGGCAGTAACTACCCATAATGAAATGGCTTTAAAGAACAGAGTATATAAAGACAAAGTCAGAATGAATCAAAAAAGTATATAAAAATAACAAAAAAGCATTTCAATTACCTAAACTGTTAAATGAATTAAAAGGTATTAAATAAAGTTTCCTGAAGGTCAAATTGATACAGTTTTTTATGATCAGGCAAGGAAATGAGTCCCTTGAGTAGGTCTCCTCGCTCCAGGGCTAGGCATTAAAGGCTTTCTGGGGGATGTCACTGGCTGAAGTCCCTTTGATCTGGGCTGCTGGATGCAGCACACATCTCCCAGCCAACACAGCCCCACTGCCTGCCTCCTTCACCACGGGGATGGCACAAGCAGAGCCGCTAGCGCCGGCAGGGCTGTCCAAAGCACGCTGGTTTGAACACATGGGAAGGGGGAGTTGAGCAGTTCCCTGTCCCCCACCACTATCCAAATGCCACCAGTGGGCCTTTTTATCAGCATGCCTCTGCATCCCCAGCTTGCCATCTCTCCTCTGAGTAGGACAGAACATCAGGGCTGCTATCCATCACACCACCTTCACCTCTCCCACAGGCATCAGCAACAATTTTCCCCCTCTGGTGAAAGCAGCGTTGTTTAGCCACGCATTACCTGTCAGCAAAGGCTCTTCCCCCAGCACCCCCTGAAGTCAGTGAAACCTTTCTTTCTGTGGAGGAGGGAAGATGCTCTCTCCTGCAAATGCTGCCAGTCCTGCTCCCTGGCACAAGAGCAAGCACCTTGGTGACCTCACAGCAGGAGTGCCGAGAGGTGGCCTGGGTCCCTTACTCCTCACACCTACAGAGCAAACATCCAGCTGCTCAGAAGCACCAGGCAGGCTGATGACATTATTTCATACCTGCAAGGTCATTTTTAGGAGATAACTACAGATACAGACACATGTATATATGCACGTGTATGTATATTTCTGGATTTCTCCTGTGCTTTATATATATAACCCAGAAACTTAACCAGGGAGATACCAACAAAGCCATCAAATGAAGCAATTTGTCTCACACAATTGCTTGAGCTGCCTCCAATGTCCCCATCTCACCACTGACAATGAGAGGCTCTTAAGTGTCCTGAAATTGTACTGCAAGTTCCCCAATGCTCTCACCCCCGCCTTCGCTCCTCTCCCTCGAGCTCCTTCCTGTGTTTCTCCAGCAAAACACTCTTACGCAAATAAACATGCAGGGAGGCACAAAAGGCATTTTGTCTAGGATTTCAATACAACCACGTATTTCTCATTCAAATATTCAGCTGTACCCTTCAGAGATCAAAAGTGCTGCACTGAAATGAGGTGAGGCACGAACATCCCAAGCCGACAGCTCAAACTTCCCTTTCATTCCAGTCCTGGCTGAGGGAGCTGACGAAGGAACCTGTCACCACCCCCCCACCCGGCTGTGGCTCCCGGGTGTCACAGACCCCCATGCACACAGGTACAGCTCTGTCACATCACCCATCTCTCCCCCATCTCCACAGAGCCCTGCACCGCCACAAATTACAATAACGGCCATTAAAAACTTCACGAAGGATGTCTGTACCACAAGCAGGTGATACAAGGCCTGCAGAGAGGTGCAAGCTGGGGCTGACATATCCCGAACTGCCTGGAGAAAAAACCCTCCTCCAGAAACCTGGAGCAGGGCCCAGCCTGAGGAAGGGTCCCCATGTCCTGCACCGGCACCCAGAGGGGCCATAGCTCACTGTGTGTGGGAGAAGGTGCAGCCATGCTACTTCCCTGGTGCCCAGCCCCCACCAGCACAGCCAACGCCAGAGCATCGCTGGCACCCACTGCAGAGCTGTACGCAGCAGGTACATGGGCAAAGGACACCCTGCCAGCCCCAGCCTGCCCTGAAGCACGTCCCCAAGCCTCCTCTGCACCCCTACCTCCCCACCAGTGACCGTCTGCCAGCCGGAACTGCACTGCAGGTCTGGGTTTGTTAGCAGGGACCAGCTCTACTGCCCAGCAACCTCCACGGCTGAGCCTCTTAGCTCTCCTTCCATCCCAAACAGCCCTTTTCCCACCATGGGCACCTACATGGTGGGGCAACAGGGCTGAGCCCTGGCAGCTGCCCTGCTCCCTTCCCCACCTCTGTGAGGAAGGTGCTCAGCAGGAGTCATGGGGTTTGGCATGTTTACCATATAATATATGAACTCATACCAGTTTTATAAGCCCCTCCTGGCTCAAATCACATTGTAATTCTGAACAGCCTTAAACTCATTTAAATCCTAATAAAAACACCACCCTGCATTTGCATTTGCTGCTCACTGGTCCCTGCGGCTGCTGTGACAGCGGTTCCTGTGGAATTGATAATGCTCGGGACACTGCATACCAGAAGCCATCCCTCACAGGCGGGGCTGGGACATGCACTTAATGGGACAATTAAAAAAATGGATGCAGAAAACGGGCCTCCAGACTGATTCAGGATGATGCACAGAGCACTTGGGTGCCAAAGCTTTTACCACAACATAGGAGATCTGCAGCAACAGTGCTGAAACCTGTGTCCCACCTCCTCCAGGATCCCAGAGGAGGGTGAGGCCAGGTACAAGGCTCTGACAGAACAAGGCACCTGCAGATAGCACCTCGAGGGGTTTTTAAAAGAGGACAGGGAAGGACTAATGAAGAGCTAGTAAATAAGCACTGCGTGTGCTGTGGGAAGTTGGTGCATGAATGGCACAGGTGCCCTGGGGGCAGATGGGGACAGACGCAAGTACTTGCCCTGGTTTCCCACCATCCACGCCTGGTGTGCCGGTGATGAGGGGGGCCGCTGTTACAGCTTGGAGGTGCGTCACACCACAGGGAAGGCACTGGGACTGCATCTCAGTGCATCCTCCACCCCCGGAGCACTGTGATGAAGCACCAGCCCAGCCCTTCCCTCCCAAACACAAATGGGATTTGCCCTGGCTGTGCTGGAGGAGGCAGCAAGGGGCTGGGTGACAAGGACCCTGGAGCCTCAGCTCCCATCAGCCACCTCACCCCAGGCGCAGCAGGAGAGTGAGGCCAGCGCTGGCCCTGGCCATGCCCAAGATCACCTCTCCCACCTTCCTCAGCTCTCCTGCTCCTTACAGCATACACAGGCCCCTCTGCAGCCTCTTGCCCCTTTCCTCTATGGTCAGCTCTGCTCCAGTTCCAGCCCTCCACCCTGCTCACCCTCCTCAGCACTTTATGCCTGGCTGTTCTTGGTGATGACATTAATAAGCTCCCCTGAAACAGTGAGATTATGAGCTATACCCTTGCAGCAATAGAAATACTAATTATTACTGAGATAAATGGGAATATCAATGATGAAAGTCAATATTATTGCCTTCTTTATTCCTGTTTGTTTTATTTGTAGATGAAAAGACCGCTCAGCCCATCTCCCCAGGATGTGGCTGGGAGCTGGAACAGCTCCTCTTGGCAGGCTTGTCCAGAGCCATGCTTCGGTAAGAAATCATACTGCACACACACTTGCAAAGGGCTGTCTAAATCAGCAGCTCTCGAAAGCAGGCATTGCCTTTGATTGATTCATAAAACTGGAGCTGCCTCTGTTCCCCACTCCAGTACCAGGCAAGGGACAATTTAGGGGAGGGGGAAGGTGTAACGTGGGTGGAAGTGATTAATTGTGCAACACAGCACAGTGCTGGGAAAGCTCCACGGTTTGGCTGGGTTTGATGCTCATGCCTTCATCCTCCTTGCCCAGCAGTTTAGCCACCACGATGGGAACCGAGGGCCCTCCCCAGGCTCTGACACTGACTTTCTGGCTGACCTTGGGCAAATCCCCCAGCACTGCCACGGCCAGGCAAGCACTTGCAATAGCAACATTGCCTTATTCAGCAAGTCTGCTCCCTCCACGTATTCTGACTCAGAGCTGCTGATTTCAGTGACAAGAGACTTTTTAAAGCTCTATTAGCCTCACAAAGCTAACACAGCTAAGAGCAAGTGAATGGGATGCTAATTTTGGATCACACCTAAGCATCAGGAGAGGCTTCCTGGAGCGGCCCCCCCCTCCGCAGGCAGGCAGCTCTGCTCCCCCCAGCCACGACCCACTGCCACCCCCCTGAGCCTTCAGGAGGCAGGGCACAGCAAGGAGGGAGCAGTGGGATCAGCGTGGGGTGCACCCCGACACACAACTCCGCACCCAGAGCAAAGGACATTTTTCTTGTTCTGATACGCCCTAATTTGTCACTAAAAATGCCTTCGTGCTCTTCGAGTCCCCAGTCCATCACCAAACGTTCAAGGGAACAAAGCAACCCACTGACCCCCAACTCGCCTGACTCCAAGTATCAATGCAGCGATAACCGCCCTCTAAGGAATGCAAACCAGCCCAGCCCCTCTCCGTGCTAACCAGGACAAACACTCCTGCTGCCTCTCTCCAAACGCAATGAATCCAGAAGAACTGGAAGGCTTGCAGGAGTAATTATGTCAGTTTTTAGAAAGAAACTAGCCTGTCCTGAATATTTCATGGAAGGTAATTTTAAGCTTTTTTAAAACCCTTCCCCCCTCCTCTTTGTGCATGTCAGGGTGCAATTAAGCAGAAACTATAGTTGCATAAACCCAAGGAAACAAACTGCCATGCACACCCTGCTCCTGCTCTCGCTCGCTCCTGCTTCTTCCCTGCATTTAACATTAATGTGACATCCCAAGCTGTGTGTGCACAATACTATCTCCCACCTCAAGACAGGGAAGAGCTGTTCAACTGCTACAAAGCCTCAAGTGCCTCCCAGCCTCTCTTACATGGTGCAAATGCCTGCAAACAGTCCCTGATGGTCCCTGCCAGGGCTCACAGGCACTGCAGAGCCCTAAGCTTTGGACCCCCCCATGAAATCCCAACACCGCAAAGCTCTCTGGAGCCACTGGACTGCAGCAGTGGTGTCCAGGTTTGCACCAAGGGCCAGAAGCTGCATGCACAGTGCCATCCTTGGGCTGCACAGCGCCATCCTTGGGCTGCACAGCCTGGCTCCCTGCCAAGCTTACTAGCATTTTGCACAATTTAAATTTATTTTTGCAAATGTGCTACCGAAAAAAAACCCAACAAAAATGCCTATGTTAACAGCTTTGCTGGTCCTCAGGCTGAAGATGCTTGGAGAGAAATATGGTTTAATGTAAAGAGCTGGGTGAGAAGAAGGTAAGGTATGGAAAAGACATTCAGGGCATTTCTTGGCCCTGATGGGGTGAAGGAGCAGGCCTTCCAAAACAGCACCTACCAAAACAGGCTACAGACACCTCTCCTTCTGCTGCACCCACCTCTCCAGCCTCGTTCTCTCTCCTCTTTCCAGCCCCCCTGTTTAACCACAGCTTTTGGGCCAGCCAAAGACAAGAGCATCCCCAGTGCCTCCGCTGTCCAGCACAACTGCCTTGGGGACAGGTCCCAACACCACTGCTGCTTCTAGATGAGATCTGCCCCCTCCTGAGGCTGCCAGCGGGTTGGTCTCCTCTGGGGACAGCATGGGGTGGCAGGGGGTCCCAAGCAGGCTCTCCTGCCGCACAGGCAGCCTAGCTCTGTTGCATTGACCTTGCTTGCTCCAAGCTAGGAGGTCGTTCAGCAAACTGAAGTTATCAGAGAGGTAACATTGCTGCTCCTCAAACAAGTGCTGACCTGCACAGTGCAGCACACACAGGGTACAGACACCTTCTGGTAAGTGAGCTGCCACCCCTTTCCTCCTCTCACCAGCTCCCACCAGGTCAGGTGCTGCCACCCAGCCCCTTCCCCTCTCATTCCTCCTGCACCCCCAGGTCCCCCACATCCTCCTCCCCATTCCTGGCCACCCTCACCAGGTGTTTCTGGCCCCTTGCAGCATGAGATGGGGAGATGGGGGTGCCCCCGTTCACATTGACAGGGTTTTGACATAACCCTGATGCTGGAAAATGCTTCAAAAAATGAAAACCCAAGACACTCCCGTGACACAGGGGCTTACTGGAAAACCTGACCTATTGCCAGTCTGACTGCATGACAGCTAGTAGCACCAGTGAGGAGGGGGAACATTTTTGGGGAGCATTTATAGCACATGCATTCAGAGAGGAAAAGAATCATCCCTCAGAAACCACATACGTTCAAAGATTTGCTCAGTTTAAACACTAAAAATTCATGCATTAAAAATCCACTCAGATTCAGCTCTGTCTCAGAACTAAATAAAACCTCTGACCACATCATCCAGCCCCAAGGTTCACGGTCTCCTTGAGGAGAGGGCTTACGCGTCTCCCAGAGGCTCAGGCTGAGATGCCCCCTCGCAGAACCAGGTGCTGCTTTGCTCCAGGAGGCTGGGAGGGCAAGGGGCTGCGTGCTGACACCTGGGGTGCTCAGGACCCTAGAAGTGGCTGCTGCCCGTCATCATACTCCATAGCACTTGGCTGCCCTGGTCTCGCTCCATCAGCGGAGTAGAAACTAGGCTGAGAAACACAGACAAACCCCACTATCCCAAATTTCCTAAGAACTTTTTTTTTTTTCTTCTCAAAGGAAAAAAAAAAGCACCAGGAAAACCACCTCGTTTTCTAAACACTGTTCTTAGGAAAAATCTTCCAACTTCTGCAAATGGCACTCTAATACCCAAATCTAAACCAAAACCAGATGGCTCTCTGCTTTTTTTCAAGGAGGACTTTAACCAGCAGACCATTTCCCAGTGGATTTTTGTTTTGATAGATCGTTTAGAATAAACGTGTTTCAGGGCTTGCTGCTAAAAGGTGTTTTGACAGAAAACTGTTATTTCCACCGTCCCTCCATTTGCTGTCAGCTCTGAGACGATGGGAACTCCTCTGACCAAGCATCCTTTATACACAGCTTTCCCCGGGCCCCAACCTGCAAGGAGCACTCAGCAGAGCAGGGAGGGATGGGTGCCTGGGTTCATTCCCGCTTTCCATAAAGAGGGAAACACCAACAAAACACTAGAAATACCTCTCTGCAAAGCTAGAAATACCTCCCCATCAGCCCCTTTTGCACAGGAACATAAGGCAAGGTGAGGACACAGGTCCCTTTTTTGCATGCATCAGGTTGAGCCTATGCAGCCCGCTCTTCACTTTGAGCAAAGAACATGATGTAAGGGGGAAATTATATATCTGTGCACATGTGTCCGAGTGAAAGCCAGCTCTGCTTCGCTGTTCTGATTGCCTTTTCTCTGAACCTGACACAGGTACGGGCCTGCCTCCTGGGCAGTCCCGGTGAGCCCTGCGCTCTGCCCCAGGCAGAGGTGTCCCTCCCAGTGGCACCTGCAGCACCAAGATGACAGCACACCCCACCATCTCGTGGTCTTGGACAACATCCCATTTGAAAAACTCCCTCCCCCAGCTCTGGCATATAAAAGATGCTTGAATCATCCTTTTTTTTTTTTTTTTCATTAGGAAACTGAATTCTGCTCTTCACTGAGAGATCCCTTTGTTCTCTTGAGGACTGACATCCTGGGAAATTGCCTCAGCCCAGTCAGCTCTGATGTTTGCTGTCTCACACATTGCCTGCATCAAACTGACAGCTCACAGATTTCAGCTGAGGATTTTTATGAGCTGAAACCTGCTCCCGTCTCTTAACTGTCCCGGAGAGAGCCCTGGAAGGAGGCCGAGTCTGCAGGGCACGTGCAACGGTAATAGAGACATCTTGGAAAACGCTGCCTTTCAAGGACCCTCTCGCCTGCCCTCTCCTGGAAGATGAGCCTATTTCCCCCCAGCATCCCCCAGGCCACAGTGTTCAGCCATCCACACTGGTTCACTCCATGTGGGCAGCATTTCCCCCTCGCCGATGCAGTATGGGCTGGAGCAAACCCACCTGCCTAAGCAGAGCTGTATGGCCCCATGACAAAGCCCTCCTTCCTCAACAGTGCCACTCAATATTAATTTTGGATGCCTCCCCCCCACACTGGTAAAACTCTCCCCTGCGCAGGCACAACGGATTGAACATTTCCTACCCAATCTAGGCATGCAGGCAGCAACTGTCCCAGATCCTGGTCAAACACTGCATTGCCTTACACCCCACAAGGGCTGGGCAACAGCCCCAGACTACATAGGGAAAGGCATTTCTACTATGCTTGTGGCAGCAGAAACCAGCCCAGTCCTTGACTCTGCACAGCTGAGACACATGAGTGTTACATGCTCAGCAATACAACAGCACCTGAGCTCATGTGCCACCTACCCAGGTCAGATGAAGGCAGGATGCTGGGGGATCAGATGCCAGGGGTGTGCTGGGCTTCAGCCTCTCCTCTGCTTTCCACTCATGCACTGTGGGCAAAATGATAGCGCACTTAGGGCTTTAAACCTGGCATTTGAGAGGCGAGCAGGAGAAAAATTAAAAAGCTGTGAATGCTTTTCTCCTCTCCCTCCCAAAAGCAGAGCTCAGCTGAGCTTAATCTTCATCTGAGCTGATATTTAAAAGCTATAAATCAGGCTGCAACAGAAAGAAAAACACAACTACCAAAATTTAGTGGACCCACTGCTGAAAGGACCAAAATGAACTGCTTAATAGAAGCCATTTTCCCATGAAAATAGAGCAGGCCTGTACTTAGCAGAGCATTGATCTGCTGACAGCTACTGGGACAGATCTGGGCCAGAGCACTTGGGAATCATTTGCAGCGATCTCTCAAGAAGCACATGCATGCAAAAGCTCTCTGGAAAACACCATTGTAAAACAGTGCTGTAGCTGTCTACAAGGCCAGCTAGCACTTGCTGGCCAGCGCAGGCTCGCACAACGCTCAGTAAGCCTCCCCAGGCAGGCAGCTCAGCCCCAGGCTGAGTACATCCCTGTACCCCAGCCTCAGTGTCTCCAGATTGTACACAGCAATGAAATTCTTCACATGGGACAGGAATTGCAAAACACTGCTAAAGCCCAGAGCTGCAAAAGGGCGTCACAGCTTAGGACACCAGCGATGGGGCACTGTGTCCCAGGGACCCGGGGTGTTTGGGGGCTCTCCCATAGATGTACTGAGATTTGGAGATGCCGTGTTATGGCCAGGGACAGCCCAAGACTCTGCCCAGAGCAAAGCACCAGCGCAGCTCCCTGGGGAAAACAGGTTGAGCCTGCCAGGCAGGCCAAGGAGAGCACAGGGACAGCAGCCCTGTCCCACCCTGCCCTCCCACAGCCTCAGCCTGTGCTGCCAGCCTAGCAGGCAGGGATGCTCCCTCACCCCAGCCAGGCAAGCCCACCCTACCGCCTGCCCCACACATGGGAGGCAGCACAGCCTGGTCAGGCTGCCAGCACCCAAACTGCCCACATCCCCACCTCAGGCTGCCACATCCTAGGCACCACAGCTGTGACTCTTCTGCCTGGTGTGGAAAGAGGAGTGTCCCACACTCACCTTTTGTCCTGCCAGAACCCACTTTTAAACACAATTCTCATTGTTTTAGGGGACAAGGTCAAGGTTAATACAATTCTCATTGTTTTGGGGGACAAGGTCAAGGCAGGGGGACATATTCCTGTTTTGGAATTAAAAAAAAAAAGTTTTGCTGAATCCTGAATAGCTCCACAAGCAGTGGGGTACAGAGGAGCCTCAGGAGATGTGAGCACTGCTGGAGGCGCTCCAGCCCCACTGTGGGACAATGCCTGCCCTTCCCAGCACATGGACAGAGCACTGGCTGGCCAGGAGCCTCTCACCTACCCCACTAGCTTTTCTGAAGCAGTTTTCATCTGAGATAACCCAAGGAAAGGAAAACTATCTCATTTCCAAAGGTGTTGAGTGCCCTTGGCACTTACTGGCTTCAAACCCAGGTGCTCACTGCCCCCAGCCCTTGGCTAATTCTCACCATCACGCTATCTCCACAACAGCAGCAGAGAACCAGATGACTTGGAAGACACATGGGGAGAGAGGGCAGAGGCAAGGGGGATGCAGCGCTTCTCTCCTGCCAGCCACCTGGGCCAGCCCCCCTGCGCACACAGCTGCTGCACAGACTGGATCTGTAATACCAATTAGTGGCTCATTGTTTGTTGAGAGGGGGTTTTATTCTCATTGACTGCACCTCCTTACGAGCTTCACAGATCTTACAATGAACCCAAAAGCTACCAAAAGAAGCCTTCCGTGGAAAAACTAGGAGCAAACCAATGCCTCTGCTTTAGAACACCACCTGTCCAACCAGGCACTTCAAAGGACATCTGAGGTCCTAATGTTGCTCAAGAACCTGCTGAAGGCATTAAAAAATGGGAAAACTTGTTTGGTTTATTTATTTATTTTTGCTTTCACATGCCACTTATTTTAAAATACTAAAAACATGTTTATGAATTTAACATATTTAAATGGATCAAAATCAGTTTAGCTAGGAAGGAAAACAACTCCCCCACCCCAAGCTACTTGTGGGCTGGGACCTGCTTTTCAGTCTTCCACCCACAGCAAATATTCCAAATCCCTTTTTAAGCTGAAAGGCTGCTTCTGGGGACAGACCAGGGAGAGGACCTGTGGGGGGCTGCTCCAGCACTCCATCATTGCCACAAGCACCCCTTACCCAGAGAGTCAGGGACACCCAGGCAGAGGGGTCAACTAAGAGACAGGGGACAATAAAGGCATCTGTGTGTGGGGAGAGCATCCAGGGAGGATAGAAAAATGAGAAGCCTGCCTTCCTCCTCCATCAGCAACTTTCCACAAGGAGGATCAATGCAGCCCACTGTAACTGCACTGTTGTTCCATTTTTAATTAATGAAAGAAAAAACTAATCATTGAATTAAACTTCTCATTACTCCAGCTGAATACCCACTAAGTAAATTTAATTACTGTACAACTTGGGTTTCTCCCTGTCTGTTTCATTAGCTACTGATAAAGATGAAGGGGGGGGGAGATGAAAACAGAAAGAATGGAAGATGGGAATAATAAATGCAAACACAGAGATAAATGATTCAGCAGGTTTCGGGGCTTCCATGGAAAGATCCTTCCACCCCTCCCAAACCAGCCCAGAGGGATTCCCTGTAGGATAAACTCCCTTCCTCCAACCCACCTCCTGCCCAGGGACAACCACCATCCATCTTCTTCCAGGCCCACATCACACGTAGGAGCACAGACAGCCCTACAAGCTCTGCCTCCATGCATCTGTCCCACATCCCAGAGGCCAGGTCCCTGCTCCAAACCCCCAGCAGCTGAGCTGCGCTCCAGCACAGGCACACCCCAAGGACCTCTTGGCACAGAGGCCACAGAGACAAGGTCCTACCACCCTCCCCAGCACCACCACTTGCAACACCTGCTGTTCATGGCCACATGCAAAAGTGCAGCCAGAGGCTTGGGCACAACTGGCTCCCCTCCAAAAAGGGCAGACACCTATTTCAGATCTCCAACAACCCCTAATCCCTTCTGAACTCACATAGCTCTCAACAGCCAATTTTTGCCTGGGCAACAAAGGCAGCAACCCTGTAATGCTTCAGCAGGGAGCTAGTGCTGACAAAAGCATGGGGAGCACACCAGAATGGGTATCAAACACCTGCTGTCCCACCACATACAGAGACACCTGCCTCCCAGTACTCTTTGTATTTTAAGCTTTTCCGCCAGAGCGGGAGTCCTGCACACCCAGGCTGCTGGGAGCTGGGGACATGCCAACAGCACCCCTCTCCTGGGAAATCACAGAATGGTTTGGGCTGGGACCATGAAGGTCATCATGTCCAACCGCCTGCAGTAGCAGGGTCACCTTAACCAGACCAGGTCACTCAGAGCCCTGTCCAACCTGATCTTGAATGTTTCCAGGGATGGGGCATGTACCACCCCTCTGGGCAACCTGTTCAGTGTTTTACCACCCTCAGCATAACATTTTTGTTTCTACTATCTAGTCTGAATTTCTTCTTTTAGCTTACAACCATCACCACTTGTCCTATTGCTACAGGCCCTGATAAGTTTTTCCCCATTTTTCTTATAAACCCCCTTTAGGTATCGAAAGGCTGCAACAAGGTCTCCTTGGAGTCTTCTCCAAGCTGTACAACCCAACTTGCTCAGCCTCTCTTCATAGGGGAAGTGTTCCAGGCCTTTGATCATTTTTGTGGCTCTCCTCTGGACCCACTCCAACAGCTCCATGTCCTTGCTGTGCTGAGGGCTCCAGAGCTGGACACAGTATTCCAGGTGGGGGTCTCACCTAGTGGAGGTG